>CABHPH010136473.1:0-14241 GCA_902168325.1 Peromyscus nudipes | reverse complement strand
GTGTGTGTGTGTGTGTGTGTGTGTGTGTGTGTGTGTGTGTGTGTGTGAGATCTCATTCTAGGTGCCTGCTGAGTTCCTTTCTTTGACTTCCACTTCATGGCTCCTTACTCAGCCCTCAGCTGGGCCCAGCTTGTTCACTTTGGCAGGAATTAGGAGCACAGTTTTGAAATAGGTCCTTATCAGATGGTACCAGGTATCATGTGGCAATCATAACAGGACAAGCCGGAGTTTCTCTGGGACAAAGGGTGGAGCAGCTCCCTGTGGTTGAGATTACAAAGCTACCCCGACTGTCCCACCCTCTGTGAGGTGGGGAAAGGAGAGGAGGAGAACTAGCCTTGAGAGAAGCAGTCGCTCTGCTGGGAGCACCCACTGACCCCATTTCTACCCCCGGAGGATGCCCCTGGGACTTTTCTCTTAGAGCACTGAACAGGACGCCCTTTGGGGAACTTCTTGGAGTCAGCAGCTGTGCCAATTCCTCATTCTCCCAGGCGCTAACCTAGAGCCTGGTCCAAAGAAGCTGTTCATTATTTTAAAAACACAATCAAAGACTGAGGACGTTTAATGAAAATTTAATACAAAAAAGTAACTGTCACAGGTTTGAAGTGAAGCCAGCTGAAACCAATACCAGTTGGAGGTGTAGCTCAGTGGTAGGACACTTGCCTTGTATCCTCAAAGCCCTGGAATTGATCCCCAATACTGCAATCAATGGACCAATCAATTGAACGTTAGGGTTTCTGTGTACAAGGGCATCTTACCGCCACATTCTTGGCTTCTGATACCAATTTTCTTTATTCAGAAATGTAGATTTCAGTGTCCCTGGGTGTCACACACATCAACATTCTTGCAGCTTAGCACTATGTTCCTGTCTGCAGCTGTGGAGTACTTGGGGTCTGTGTGTCATTTCATGGTGAGGAATCTTCTGTCCATGGATCTGCTTTTGGATTCTCCCTCCTGCCAGCCTCCTCTGGGCCCTGAGCCCTGAGCCCTGAGCCTTGAAGCTTTGTGGGCACCTGAGCAGCCATCTTTGTCTTGATTACTGTTCTGACCGAGCAGCCTACTGGTACTCTCCCCTTAGGCGTCACCTTCAGCAACCTCCCATCTTCTGGGCCCTCTCTCCTGATCTTCTAGAAATGGTAATTCTAATCCCCAGATTCCTTGGGAGCACAATCCTCTGGCTGGACTTAGTGTCAGTGAATTCATGCTCACATGCACGTGTGTGTGTGTGTGTGTGTGTGTGTGTGTGTGTGTGTGTGTGCGCGCGCGTGTGTGTTTGAATGTGAAACAGCTATTTTTGCATCATTGTGACCATGATACCTGAATAAAACAAGATGAAATATTTATTTTGGCTCTTGGTTTCAAAGGGACAAGCCCATCATGGCAAGGAAATGAAGATCAAGGTGGCTGAAGCATGTGACAGATGCTGTTCACATCTTGGCAGATTAGTATGGACCAGGGTCCTGGTATAACTTTCTAGTGACACCTCTAATGACCTCTTTTTTCAAGTGACATCCCACCACCGCAAAGGTCCCTTAGCCTCCTAAGACAGCACTAGCAGATGGAGACCAAACATGAACCTGGGAAGATGACTCAGTTTGTAAAGTGATTGCCATACAAGCATGAGGACCTGAGTTCAATACCCAGAACCCATGTGAAAAAACAAGGCATGGTAACGTACCCTTGCAATCCCAGCACTACAGAGGTGGAGATAAGTGGATCTCTAGGGTTCATTGACCAGCCAGCCTAGCCTACTTGGCAAGTTCCAGGCCAGTGGGAGACCCTCCTCAAAACAAGGTGGATACTTCCTAAAAAAAAAAGGATGTCTCTGACTGGTCTCTGGCCTCTGTGTGCACACATGAACACATGTATGTGCACATGTGTGTATGTACTTCTGGAATGGGTTTGTTTGTAAGAAGAAGTTTGTTTCCTTATGAGGATTGACCCTCATGCATCACCACACGCCTAATGTTTGTGTCCTGATGTCCACTTTTGCTTGGTACCATATGAGTTAAATGGTAGCATTTCCGAACTGCCTCATCTCATGTTCAAAGCTTGGCAGTGTGCATAAACTTGCTGGCTCCCCAGACCAACAACACCTCAGAGTGTGAAAAGAGAAAGCTCTTTTCAATGTCTCTGATCTAGCATGCAGGCCTACCTAGTCCATTTCTGGGGGAGGGATCCTGAGCTCTGAGTATGTCACCAGGCTGAACCTACTTTGGAGGCCACGGCCAAAACAGCAAGCCACCAGCTCCCAGGTGTGAATCTACTTGATACACCTGCAGCAGCACCAAGCACCTTGCCCTGCCTGCATTGAGCTGTGAAGGTATTGCCATCTCAACACATAGAAGAGAGAGTCAAGGTCCTGGGAGCCTTTGCAGCATGTCCAGGAACTAGAGAGGGCCAGGCCTCTCTATACCCTTGCTTCTGAGGGTATTCTTTCCAAAATTGTGGCCCTGTGCATGTTGTGTATATGGCAAAGTCTGTAACACTTCCTCTTGAACCTGATTTGAGATTACATTACATTTAGACACCCCTGTCCAAAGTCTCTCTAGGGTCCCTGGTCCTATCACACTCCTAACTCTGAACACACATGGTCTCTGCACAGGACTGCCTGGCATCTGAAAAGCAATCATTTGTGGGTTTTGTCCCCCACAGTTGAGTTTTCTAGAATGTAGTAGGTCCAGGTCTTGTTCTCAGGCTGACCTGTGTGCTCATTTGCCAGGTGGTTTAACATCAGAGCCTTAGTCTCACAGTCTGGAACACCAAGGTCAGAGTATGGACTGGTGGCTCATGCTGAGGCTGTGCAAGAGTCTGCTACAGGCCTCTGCCTTTGGCTCTCTTTAGCATCCCATGGCTGTGGTTACATCCCTGGGGCAATCCCTGCCTTTATCTCCATACAGCATTCTCCCTGTGTACCTGTCTCTGAGCCCAATCTCTCTCTCTCTCTCTCTGTCTCTCTGTCTCTCTGTCTCTCTGTCTCTGTCTCTGTCTCTCTCTCTCTCTCTCTCTCTCTTTCTCTCTCTCTTTCTCTGTTTTTTGAGACAGGTTTTCTCTGTGTAGCCCTGACTGTCCTGAAGCTAGCTCTGTAGACCAGGCTGACTTCAAAATCACAGACCCGCCTGCCTCTGCCTCTCTGAGTACTGGGATTAAAGATATGTGCCACCACTGCCTAATTAAACATTTTTCTTTCTTCCTTCCTTCCTTCCTTCCTTCCTTCCTTCCTTCCTTCCTTCCTTCCTTCCTTCTTTCCTTTCTTTCTTTCTTTCTTTCTTTCTTTCTTTCTTTCTTTCTTCCTTTGTTCCTTTCTTTTTCTTTTTGAGATGGCTTTTTCTTAATAATCATTATCAAATTAGATAAGGCTCATAACACAGGCTAGTCACTACAGTCTGGGACAAAAGAGGTGGACAACTCTCCATCCACTACCCATGTGTATGTGCAGTGAACAATATGTATAGTGCTTATATACATGTAAAGTGGTGTGTGGTATGTGTGGAGTATGTGTGGACAGTGTATGTGTTAGGTGTGGGGAGAGAGAGAGAGAGAGAGAACATGTGGAATTGCTGGAAGCTGCAGTGATTTTGCGTCTCTCATTTTGAGGAAATGCTTGATTGCTTTTCTGCACTACACCATTCTGCACCAGCAATGCATAAGAATCTGTATATCATTCAAAGAAACAAAACAAAGCCTATGCCATATAGACTATGGATGTGGTTTTTGTGTATGTGAACCTAAGTGTGTGCAAGTCAGTATGTGGTATGTGTGTGAGTATGTATACATGCAGTTAGTGTGTGCTGGCTGGTCTTATTTAAACTTGACACACAAACTAGAGTTAACTTAAAGGAGATATCTTAATTGAGAAAATACCTTCATAAAATCCAGTTGTAAGGCATTTTCTTAATTAGTGATTGATGGAGGAGAGTCCAAACCATTGTGGGTGGTGCCATCTCTGAGCTGGTGGTCCTGGGTTCTACAAGAAAGCAGACTGAGCAGGCCAGGGGGAGCAGGCCAGTAAGCAGCACTCCTCCATGGCCTCTGCATCAGCTCCTGCCTCCAGGTTCCTGCTCTGTTTAAGTTCCTGTCCTCACTTCCTTTGCAGATGAACAGCAATGTGGAAATGTAAGCCAAATAAGCCCTTTCCTCCCCAACTTGGTGTTTCATTAAAACAATAGTTATCCTAACTAAGACAATGTGGATGTTGTGTACAGTGAGCATAGGGTGTATATATATATATATACATGGTGTAGTTATGTATGTGATAGATACATATGCATAAGTGTATGTTGCACAAATCCTAATAAAAACCCAGAGCCAGATACTGGGGTAAATGCTGAAAGATCAGAGAGACAAAGGAACAAGCCACTAGAGAAACTTCTCATCACTACTGAATCCTCAGGCCAAATGGAGGCAAGATCCTATCTCCATGAATCCTCTGACTGGTCTTATGAAATCCCCTGAGTCCTCAGCCAAAAGGGTCTCTAGTCTCCACCCAGCCATTTTGCTTCCTTCCTAGTGCTGGGATTAATGGCGTGTGTGCTTCCCAAATACTGGTAGCAAAGACATGAGATCTCAAGTGCTGGGATTGAAAGTGTGTGACTCCCAAGTACTGGGATTAAAGGTGTGTCCCACCACTGCCTGGCTCTGTTTCTCTCCTAGACTGCATCAGTCTCATGTAGTCCAGGGTGGCTTTGAACTCACAGAGATCCAGATGGATCTCTGCCTCCTGAGTGCTAGGATAAAAGGTGTGTGCCATCACTGCCTGACCTCTATGTTTAATCTAGTGGCTGGCTCTTTCCCCTGATCCTCAAGCAAGCTTTATTTGATATACAATATATCACCACAATTGTATATAGGTCTGTGCAGCATATTTACATGCATATTTACATGTGTAATGTGTGGGGTGTGTAGTATGTGTATGAGTGTATAATATATATGTATATATATATATGTCCAGTGTGCATAGTGTATATGTGTAATATGCCTATATACAGTCTTCCGGAGTGATGGAAAAGTGTTAAAACTAGAGAAAAATGGTTGTACAACATGGAAGTAAATGGCACTGAATGGTACCTTTTAAAATGGTTCATCATGTCAGAGAGAAGAGAGGAAGGATGGAGAGAAGAGAGGAAGGATGGAAGAGAGGAAGGAGGTATGTTATATAAAACCTGTATGTTTTCCCGAGTTTAAAAAAATCATGTGACCACTTGAAATGAAACAGTCTGAGTACATGACCATAGGCTGTCCTCTGAGGTCTGGAAGCTCTGTCATTAACCCTCAATATGGAGTCATAAGCTATGGCACTAGCATGTGATATGGTACCAGTGCTATGTCTTTGGTTTTAAGGGAGCAGCCCCTCCAGTGATGTCCCAGGCAAGAATCTTCAGAACAGAGCTCTCTGCTTCCACAGAAGACTCAGCCCCAGATTTTGGTAACAGCAGAGGACTGTGAACAGTGTTAGGTTACAAGTTCTAGAGCGCTTGTGATGGATATCTTTCTGGAAGCTCTTAGGTATGCAAGTCATGTTTTCCTAGTTCTTGGCAAGGTTAAGATGTGGATTAAAATATGTATAGATAACACAGGCTAGAGATGTGACTCAGTCGGAAGAATGCTTGCCTAATATACACAAAGCCCTGCATTCGGTCTCCCTCACTGCACATGGTTTGCTGGTATATGTCTGTAATCTTAACATTCAGGAGGTAGAGGCAGGAGTATCAGAAGCTCAAGATCATCTTGAGTACATAGCAAGTTTGAGGTCAGTCTGGGATATGAGATCTTGTCTCAAAAACAAACAAATTAGGCATGGTGGTACCTGACTCAAGACAGTCTCAAGAGTCAAAAGACAATCAAACGTCTGTCTAAAAGCCCCAGCATGGATGAAGACTGGCGTGGCCGGTGAGACACACAGGTTGCTGGTGTCCAGCCAGCACCTGGAGGAGTGTCAGCATATGCCCTTTGGCGCTACTTTTTTTCTTTCAAGTAAAGCCTAGTTAGTAAGTCTGAAGCCCTGACGGCTTAGAAATGCCCATGGCTGCCTGTCTGGCTGACGTCTCCAGCCTGGCTTTTCCAGCGCCCATCACGAGTGACAACTCATGCTTCTTAATCAGAGCATCAAGTGATTCTGTCAACATCACTGCACTTGTTGCTTTACTGCATATCACCCCTTTGAGGCCCACTCCGAGCTTCCTGCCAGTCCTTGGCTCTTTTCCAAAGGCCTGACTAATTTCCTGTGCTGAAGGCCCAGCCTCCTTATCAGGGGAGCCACAAGTTTAGAGAGTCTGAGCCAGTTTCAGAGTATTCCTTCCAGGTACTTCGCAGCCACAGCTTAGCTGAGTACTATAAGAAGAGGGCCATAGGATAAATAGGAGGCTCAAATCCAGACCTCAGTTCTGCCTTTATCCCTGAGTAGATATGTGCGTCTCTGTAAAAGTCAGTTAACATCTCTGTATCTGTAAAACAGTCATCTTGGACAGGAGGCCAAGGAAGGAGTCCTAGCCTTGGAGTTGGCTGCAGCTACATCCAAATCTGAACTATGCTGCCCCTGGCTTGCAACCTGGCCTTTGATTAGGTCTGTAGAAGTTTTTCTACTGACTATAAAAAAAATTGGCCAAATTCACCAGGCAGTGGTGACACACATCCTTAATCCCAGTATTCGGGAGGCAGAGGCAGGCGGATCTCTGTGAGTTTGAGGCCAGCCTGATCTACAAAGTGAGTTCCAGTACAGCCATGGCTGTTAGAGAAACCCTCAGCTTGGTCTTGAACTTACTATGTAGTGAGGCTGGCTTTGAATTCCTGATCCTCCTGCTTCCACCTCCTGAGTGCAGGATTACAGGCAAGCAGCACCACACCCAGCTGGGGAAAAACAAAACAAAACAGTCATTTATTTTGTGTAGATGTGTGGTACTGAGGGGTTTGAACCTGTGGCCTTGTGCATGTTAGGCAAGTGCTCTGCCCCTGAGCTGTATCTCTAGCCACTCCCACCCTTTCCCCAGATTAACCTGCTGTTAACATTGCCTTTCATTTGCTCAAACATTCTCTCTCTCTCTCTCTCTCTCTCTCTCTCTCTCTCTCTCTCTCTCTCTCATCTATTTACCAGCAATTTTTTGAACCATGTGGAAATAAGCTACAGACATCACAGCTCTCACTGTAAGTGCCCTGGAGTAGAGGACAGGCGGAAAGCAGTGTTTACAGCATACCATTCAACACTGGGCCTAACCCTCAGTCTGGGCTTTGACAGCAAAGCTACAGCCTGTGGGCATAAACACCTTACGGTTTTCCCCACCCGTCCTGGAATTGAAAGGCCAAGGTCAAGGTGTTAACTGACACGGTTCTGGGTAAGGTTCTCTTCCTGACTTGCTCGTGACTCTGTTCTGCATGGGAGAGCGGGGGAGGAGGAAAGGAAGGGATGAAGAGAAGAGGAGCAGACAAAAGAGGAAGAGAAGGGAAGAGAGGAGAAGAAACAGGAGAGAAATAAATCTGCACAAAAAGAGGTGTAGGAGACCATGCTTTAGAGCCTCTTACACCCGTTTCTGGCAAGGACAGTCCCATCAGGGCCCAAGCCTGTGGCCTCATCTAAGTCCTTTTCCCTTGTAAAGGCCTCACCTTCAATACCATCATATTGGGAGTTGAGTCTTCCAGTGAGGAGACAGAAACATTTAACACACAATTACCATAGACAAAATAATAGGATCCCAAACCCAGCCTGCACTCAAACTCTCCAGTTACCTCACAATCTTCCTCAAAGACACTTTATTTGGTTATTATGTCTCTTTGCCATCTTTCATCCACTCCAAGCCCTTGGAAGATGACGGGTCTGACAACACCATTCTAGAATCTTTTCTCCTTCCGTGTGTATGTGTAATTTGTCATGTGGACAATCTTGAATCAATCTTGAGCCGATTTCCTTGCAGAATGCCCTTCAGTACGGATTGGTCTTTATGGATTGGTTTGTTTCTAACTAGATTCTGATTACATCTCTCTGACAAGAATGCGATCTAAGCGTCATGGATACTGAGCAAGAAGAGGCCCAACTGGTGTTTATTCCAGTGCTAGGGATCTAGACTGATTGCTTGGGTAAAGTGGCATCTCCCTGCTCCAGTCTAAAGGTCTCTCTCTGCCTCCTCTGCCCTAAACATCCTGCTTTCACACCCTTTTACCCGGTGGCTCTTCTTGGATGGTCTTTACCGCTCCTAATTGTTCATGAGCATCAGCTAACTTCTCATTTTAACCCAGCAGCTTGACAGTTTCCTAGTTGCATTTTTTTTCCTGTTAAAGCATACAGACAGCAATTCACTATTTTTAAGTCTCTCACTTTTTTTTTTTTAGACAAGGTCTTATGGAGCTCAGGCTAGCTTCAAACTCCTTATACACGGAAGGATAACTTTGAACTGTTGTGTATGCACACATGTGAGGGCAGGTATGCAGGTGCCAGAACATCCATGTGGAGGTCAGAGGATAGCTTCCAGGTCAATCCCTGATTTCCACCTTGTTTGAGGCAGTCTTTAGCCTGATGCTGTGTAAATGCCATGCTAATCGATGTCTTCACCTCTCATCTCAGCATAGGAACACTGGGGTTACAGACACACTGTTTTGCTTTACGTGGCTTCTGGGAATCCAAACTCAGGTCTTCACCCCTGTGAAACAAGCATCTTACACTGATATATCTCCCTAACCCTTAAACTCTTTTTTTTGGTTGTTGTTGTTTTCAGGCTAACCTCCTGCTCTGCCTCCAGAGTGCTGGGATCAAAGGTATGTGCTACCACTTCCAGGTGACCTTTGAACTCCTGATTCTCCTGCTTGCATCTCCCAGGCGCTGGGACTGTGGATGCTCACTGCCATGCATGCCTGGTCTATCTAAGTCTCATTATTTCACTGGCTTCATGCTTCATTGCACACGTCATAGAGTACAACTTAGCTTATTTTCTCGTTACCGATTATTATTTAGGTTCTTGTTATAGGGGGTGTTTATTGTGGTATTGGAAATACTGACTCTGTGAAAGTCTTGGCACTGTCCACCTGTCATCCCCTTCTTTGAGAGACAGTCCTAGAAGTGTGCGTTCAGTTCTGTTTTTCATGCATGCAGACAGACTGCTATCCAGAAATATCACACAGTTCACACCTTCAGTGAATCAGCTGTAAGGGAACAACGGCTCCAACACACATAGAAACAGACCAGTCCAGATGGCAGGGCATTTTGCAAGGGAACTAATCCAGACGCTTCAGAAATGCTCACATCTCAAAGGCCTACATATGTATGCACCCACATATACATTCATGCTTGCATACACATACCACACACACGAGACATAGAATTAAATAATTTCTCACAGAAGCCAAAAATCTAAAGGAACAGTGACACATTCTCAATTTTACTCTTGACTTCATTTTATTCTATTTTATTTTTTAAGAGAAACACTGGACAGGGCCAGGGAGATAGATCTGTCTATAAAGTGCTTATCTTGCAAGTACAAGGACCTGAATTTGGTACCCATAGCCTATGCAATCAAAGCTTGGTGTGGTGGCACATGCTTCTAAATGTAGCATGAATCTTAGAAGGTCTTATTAATAAAATCAAACCTGAGGCCAGGTATTGGGATGAACACTGGAAGGTTAGAGAGACAGAATAAGCCACAGCTATCTCACCTCGCTGAATCCTCAGCTGGTCTTGTTTCCTCAGACTGGATGCCCCCAGCCCTCATCCAGAATGGGTCTCAGCTGAACTGCTGCTAGAAGCCTGAAAGCTTAACCAGCCACATGCTTCTCCAGGCCAAAGGCTTCTCCAGGCCAAAGGCTTCTCCAGGGCAAATGCCTCTCCAGGGCAAATGCCTCTAGTTTCTGGTCCTCACGCTTTATATACCTTTCTGCTTTCTACCACCACTCCCTGGGAGTAAAGGTGTGGCTTTCTGGGATTAAAGGTGTGTATCACCGTGCCTGGCCGTTTCCAATGTGGCCTTGAACTCACAGAGATCCAGAGGGATTTCTGTCTCTGGAATGCTAGGATTAAAGGCGTATGCTACCACTGCCTAACCTCTATGTTTAATATTGTGGCTGTTCTGTCTCTGACCCCAGATAAGTTTATTAAGGTACACAATATTTTGGAACACAATACCACCACATAAACCCAGTTTTAATCACAGAAATAGACATGTGTAGACAGGCAGATTCCTGGAGCCTTACCTGCTTGGTGAGATCCAGGACAATGAAAGACTCTAGTTCAAAAGCAAGAAGAGCAGTACTTGAGGAATAACACTCGAGGCAGCCCTCCAACCTCCACCTACATATGAACACATGTGCACAAGCACCTGCGTACACACATGTAGACACACACCCACACACACACCCAAAGTGCTTTTTAAATTAAAAAGAATAACAACACTGGTGACAATTTACCAAGTGGGCCTTGTGCCTCAACCATGGATAATGGCCTACAGCTTGAAAAACACCAGTGTGATATTTTTTAAATTTCTCTCTGGATCTGAGGATAAGGAAATAATTTGTGACCCTTGATGGGAGGAAAAGAAAGGACTTCTAACACCTTCTCTACCTGGGTGGTAGGGGTTACCTCTCCACAGGCCCTCCCCACCTTGAATATCTTTTCATTCCCCCCCCTTTTTTGGGCAACCTCATAAGTCAATAACTCATCTTGCTTTTCGTAGTTTATCTATGTTGCAGTGAGAGTCGGCAGGTGAATTAATTGTTTTCACATCTTTGTCATGAAATACCTGACAGAAACAATGGGAAGGAGGGAAGATGGGTTTTGCTCATCATTCTAGAGTTTTCAGTTCCTGATTGCTTGGCCCCTTGAGCATAAACAGAGCAGCATGTCGGGAGAAACATGTGGCAGAGGAAAGCTGTTCTCTAGCAGGGAAGAACTAGAGAGAGACTAGGAGGGAGCTAGTAACAAGCTAGTTCCCATGGACCCACCCCCAAGGACCTGACTTCTCCAGCTAGATCCCTCTTCCTGAAGTTTCCAGAACTTTTTAAAAATATCCCTGTGGCCGGACGGTGGTGGTGCACACCTTTGATTCCAGCACTCGGGAGGCAGAGCCAGGCGGATCTCTGTGAGTTCAAGGCCAGCCTGGTCTACAGAGCGAGATCCAGGACAGGCACCAAAACAACACAGAGAAACCCTATCTGGAAAAACAACAACGACAACAAAAAAAATCCCTGTGCTTGCTAGTGTTATGACAACTTGACACAAGCTAAAGTCATCTAAGAGGAGGGAGCCTCAATTCAGAAAATGCCTCCATAAGATGGAGCTATAGACAAGCCTGTAGGAGCATTTTCTTAACTAGTGATTGATGGGGGAGGGTCCAGCCCATTGTGGGTGGTGCCATCCTGGGCTGGTGGTTCTGGGTTCTATAACAAAGCAGGCTAAGCAAGCCATGAGGAGCAAGCCAGTAAGCAGCACCCCTCCATGGCTTCTGCATCAGCTCCTGCCTCCAGGTTCCTGACATTTGAGTGTCTGTCTTGATTTCTTTTGATGATGAACAGTGATGTGAAGCATAAGTCAGATAAATCCTTTCCTTCCCAAGTTGCCTTGGTTATGGTCTTGATTTCTTTTGATGATGAACAGTGATGTGAAGCATAAGTCAGATAAATCCTTTCCTTCCCAAGTTGCCTTGGTTATGATGTTTCCTCATAGCAATGGTAACCCCAATAAGACACACTCCACCACCTGGGAACCAAGCATTTAGCACACGATCCTGTGGGGACAGGTCATACTCAGACCTTAACAACATCATCTAGCTCAGGCTCTGACCAGAGGCATGCCTAGATTTCCCATCTAAGCTAGGTGACGTGCATTGCGTTACATAAACTTTCTGTGCCTCTGGCTCCTGGTCTCTGGAATAAGGGCATTAACAATCTCACAGATTTGTGGTGAGAATTCAAAGAGATTGTTACATAAAACATTTTAGGGTACATTCCAGAACCATGCTTCAGAAAACAACAGCGTTTTCACTGACACATTGCCCCAGCTTTGTGAGGATGGAGTCTGGGTTTGAATTTATTACACCAGGGAAAAGGAGTCCATAGGGACTGTGCTCAGCCTGAGCAGCACCTCTGGGTCATGTAGCATGTGGCCTGTGGGGAGTGCTGGGAATAAACAGCTGCTGCGGGCAGGGACACTTCCTAGACAAAGCTCCTCTTCTCTGAGATGGCAACTGTCCTGGCAGGAATGAAGATATATTCGAAAGAGACACGTGTGCTCCTCCCTATGGCTATCAGACTCTTGAAACAATGGACCCTAAAAATAGGAATTTCCCCAGGAATCTCATGCTTAGACCACCATTCAGAAGACACTGGAGCCATGACAGTGATGGCTCAGCGATGGGCAGGATCACACCTTGACTAGGACTGCTTAACTATTTGCCCTCGATTCAAACCCCAGCCTCATGTCTGCACTCCTAAATGGTGTTGGAGGGATGAGTGGACCTTTGTTCTTTTCCCCAGTGTGGCCACTTTGAAAATATCACCTCTCTCTGCTTTTCACTGTTGCTTGTCTCTTTAAGTGGCGTGATGAGGATGGATGGCTAGGCCTAGCTTGTTTAGGGCTGTCGGGGCCCAGGTTTGGACCCTGACAACTTCAGCAGCAAGATCAAGGGGGAAGTAAAGATGTGTTCTGTCTTCCGGGAGCTTAATCAAAGAAGAGAAGGGAAGTCACGCTTTTTGCAGATGCTGTCAAAGTAGCTACTTGACCTCCTTTGCCGCCGCTGTTCTTGGTGCAGTCTCTGTTCCATTGGGTCCTTGTGGAATCCTGGACCACGTCTCCAGGGATGGTGCCTGTCTCCCTCGGGCTCTCTACTTTCTCTGTGCTCTTTGAGGTCGCCGTCTTTCAATTGCTATTCAGGGGCCAGCCTCTTGCACAAGAGACACCTTAGGAGAGCTGGGTAGTGGCAAAACTCAGAGTCACAACTGCAATTGGCCACCGTGTCGTGGAGGATACTGGCTTCATCAGAGCTTAGTTTTCTCATGAAGTATCACTTTTCCTCCTGGAATCCTGGTCCTCTGTGTGTAAAATCTTATGGTCAGTGAGCTCTCAGTGGACAAGGAGAGCTATAGGGTTTTTTGGGGGGTGGGTGGGACAGGAAGTGGCTGGCAATGAAGGTGAAGAGCATCAGCAAGTTAGTGAGGGCATCTCAACATAAAAAGTCAAAAGAGTGTGGGGAGCACAGCCCAGGAGGAGAGGATCTGTCCCAGGGGGAAAGCTTTTGCCTCATGTGTGGGCAGGTCTGGGTTTGGTCCCTAGCACCACCAGGAAAAAAAAAAAAAGGAAGGAAAAGAAGTGTTGCATGTTTATGTGAAAGAGAAGGGCTCAGAGGCTATGATGGGCAGACTGCAAGGGGGCCTGTCAACCTCCGTGGTGTCTGCAGGCCTGAAGGCTAGCACCAGCTCTCAAGTCTGTTCCTGATCTACACACTAGTGTTCTCATAACAATGTCTACAGACTGATCTCAGTGAGACTGGTCTTTAGTAAGTGGACAAGTGAGGGCCAGTGAGATGTAAAGGCACGTGCCACCGAGCCTGACCACCTGAACTTGATTCCCCTGGGATTCCACATAGACAAAGGAGGGAACCAATTCATTTAAGTTGTCCTCTGAACCTCACATGTGTGCCATGGAGTATAAATACATGTAAAAAGTGGACAGACAGATGGGGCCTGGCAGTGCAGCCCTGTCCTTCCAGCTACGAGGGAGACTGAGGCAGGAGGATCCTGAGTGTAATGCCAGTGCAGAATGAGTACAAGCCGCACCTGGGCAGCTTCTCTTGCGAGGCTGTCATAAAATAAAAAGAAGTAAAAGGACAATGGGGAGTGCCACTCAGTGGCGGAGAGCCCTAGTGGGTGTGAGGCCCTTGATTCAAAGCCCAGCACTACAAAGGAAAAAGAAAGAGGAAGTAGAACGCAGACAAATGATAGCAACAGGTAAACCACAGAAGCGACTCTGAAGTCCCAGAGGGGCTAAAACATCAGGTTGGCATCAACCAGCCACCATTGGCTTGTGACAAGTGACAAAACTGTGAAATCATGGGTAGAATAATGACCAAATAGCTAACACAGAGCCTTCTGTCCTGTTTGCTTCTTTTCCTGAGTTTATCCTGATGAAACAACAGAAATCTACAAATGAAATTTAAAAAATGTTTTTTGAAATGTGTTTATTGTGCTAAGCACTATGTTTAGCAGTGAGGTGAACACCTGAGGCTGACCTCTGGCTTACAGGAACACACAGACACACAGAACGCACCCCCCCCC
>CABHPH010136472.1:0-35085 GCA_902168325.1 Peromyscus nudipes | reverse complement strand
GGGGAGGCATGCTCATAGCAGAGCATCACGTGGACCTCTGGGCTGCCACTCCTAGAGGTCCCATCCGTGGCCACACCAACGTGGACAAGGTACCAGGGCTTGCTTTTGTGTTACAAAGTCCTGGGCTACTCTGAGGACTCTTGTGTGTAAGGATCCCTCCTGCCTCCTGAGTGGCAAGTTCAGGGACCCACTATCAGGACTGAACACAACAAGCCCCTTTGTGCCTGGCCTAGCTTCTTCCAGACCCTCTCCCCAGCTGTCTCCTCCCCAAGACACCTCTCAGGGGACTACAGCTACAGTGGCCGCTCTGGAGATTCACCCTGCCCGGTGGTTACAGTTTTGTCAAGTTAATGATTATAATTGGAGCTGGTGTTGCTGCGGCATTATAAATAAATGCAGTCACTGCGGCACTGCGGCTGCAGGTGAGTGGGGAGCAATCAATATCGGAAAACCAACTTCTGCTAAGAAAAGAGCTCTCGCATCTCCCTAGAGGGAGATTCCAAAACCATTTCAATCTATCCTGAGCTCCAGGGAGATGGCACAGTGCTTCTGAGGAGGTAGGGTGGCTGGGGTGGGGGCAGGAGACCTCACAGATGGACTTTCTGGATGTCAATTAGAGGGCCTGTAAGAAGAGGAGGAAGCCTTGCATAATTTTAGAGTAAGCACAGCCCTTGACTTTTGAAGGATGTGAACGTGAGCCTGCGACAGGCTTTTTGCAGGCGGCGTGAACGAGAGCACAGAATCTCCTCTAAGTTTTGCATTGCCTGCAGCGGGGACACAGTGCAGAAGAGGGAACCCAGGCAGGACAAAATCAGATGGGAACAGGATTGCCCCTGCAAGCCAGGGTTCTTTTCCCCACTCTGCCCAGATAAACTTGTGGGTTTTGTGTCTCTTTTTCCCCCCCCTTTTTTACATTGTCATGTATTCATTGTTCCTAGTAACGGGTTTTCAAAGACATTTTCCTGTCACGAACTTTGTGTTTCCTTCCCTCAACAACTCAGAAGCAGGTTCACTTCCACTTTCCTGTAATATACACATGCGCGTGAATCTGACCTTGCTCCGCGGCAGGATGGGAAAGAGAAGCATGCAGCGTGTTGGTGCGCACTCTGCTCATTGCTGCAGAGGTTTCTGTTTTTGAAGAATCCACATCTTTACCTGCTTTGCACACCATTTCCCAAGCCGGCTACACCACTGCTTTGATTTCAGCTTCTTTCTGAAGGGGCTCAGCATTCAGACACCTTCTTAGACTGTGGGTCATGATTCCAGGGGGGAGCACATACAACTGAATGCAAGGGTCATGAAAATTTGGCAACAGTTAAAAATTTCTTAACATGCAATGACCAAAACTTAATTAGAAGTCAGATGCGTAAAGTTTCCAAGGTATCCCCGGCCATGGTGCATCACAGGACTCCATTGCAGCCTTGGTTCTGAAACATACGACATAGGTCTTGAGTACTGCACATCATAACACAAAAAAAAAAACCCAAAACAAAACAACAAACAAACACCCAACAATAACAAAAACACCAAACTTGGTTGCCTGAAACACCTCAGCTCAGATTCTGGAGGAATGTACACTGAACTGCAGTAATTTTTACTTTGCATATGAAGTTTACTGCTCTTACAGAAACGAAAAGTTTACTTATAGGAAACAAAGATATTTAGTGTTTTTCTATGATCGCGTTCCTTCCTCAACATACCGGTATCAAGTTAGTATACCTCCAGATTGTATTTTGAAAACATGGTCGGGTGCCAAACAGAGGGTAATAGTCAATGCATTCTGTCTCCTTAGAGAACCGATGAACCCAGATAGAGCTGGACATGGAGGATCCCAAAGGTTGCCCGGTGAGAGAACTTTGTTTTCATGGTACTTTCTTCCCCAAAGCTCGATGATCAGCCATCTGGGGTTTGCTCTGATTGGTTCAGTTTTCAACAAATCTCCTTCAAGCCTCTTTTGATGCTGACACTTGACAGTGGATCACAGGCTGAAGCGTGGTGTGTGGCCAGTGAATGCTAGTGCCTCAACACGGCTTTCTGAAGCAGAAGTCAAATGAATACTAATAATAGCTAAATGTAAAACACAAGGAAAAATGGGACAAAACAGCACCTTGGGTTTATAAAGGACCATGGAATAAATCTGAATTTCACTCAGCATCGAAAAACCCATCACATTCGTAGCTCCTCCAGGCTCTTTCTGACTGTCAGAGGTAGACTCTTTTTGTGTACCCACAGGAAAAAGAAAACAGCTCATCAAGGCCTGGAGAACAAAGACCTCATTTACAACCAGTGTTCCACTGAATAAAGTGGTTTGGGGTAGCTGCCTCTGGGGGTGGGGCTGCTTTCAGAAAGAAGGCAGCATGTGTGTGGCTTCTATATCCGAAACAGACGACGGCATGCTCCTGCAGAAGCCGCTGAAGCGTCTTTGCAAAGTTTATTTTGCCATGGGTTGTTTCTTCTTCAAGCAGTTGTAGTATCGATTTCTCCCAGAGGATTAATTATCAGAGGCAGTCTCAGGCTTCGCTGAGATGGGCGGAAGGAGAAATGATGTTTTCATTTCCAGGAAGCCTGTTAGCCATCGTCCAGGCTTTCTCTGGAGCCCAAGGATCAGGACCCTGCCAGGGAAGGGCTGTCAGGAGTGCCATCCATCTGCTCTGCGGTTGTCTGGACTGGCCCAGGCACTGCAGACTGGTTCCTTGCAATCCTCTGCCTGTGTTTGTAGAAGGGGCCTTCGGTGCCAGGGGGTAAGGGTGGGTGGGTGATCACAGACTGGCACAGATGTGAATGTCTGGGTTATTTATGGGGTGATGCTATATAGACAGAAGAGATTTTAGACTGTGCAAGAAAACTCGTTCCTACAACATACATCTCCATGGGGCCAGGCCTGGGGGTTGCTCTGTAAAACGGAGTTGCAGGGTACTCTAGAGAGAAACTTCTATGGATTCTGAGAATTGTGCTGATAGGAGCGGCAAAGGGAAGATAAACGCTGATTCTGTGACTGGTCCAGACCTTGCTCATGTGGAGCTCAGTAGCTGTGCAAAGGAGAGCATCTCAACGTGAACGTCAGCATCAGCTTCTCAAATGTCCCTGTCTTCATCCCTGAATCACCTCGGGGCAGAAGATACAGCAGATGATTAATTTATGCACTGTGTTTATTGCCCAAATTGGCTGTGATTTTGGGGAGACACTGTTTTCAGCCAAGGTCAGGGCATCCCAGGACTTCCAAGAGATCCAGGGCCTGTTGGCAAACAGCGTTTCCTTCAGAGAGCCAAGTAAACTTTCACAGTTCTTTTGTTTATTATCTTTTTATGATATAAGTATGATAAGGCGACAATGAAAGTATCATCATGCATCAAGGTAGAACACGTTGAACTTTTGTGTTTGAGTCTTCGAATCACAAGTCATAATGTTTTATCACAGCAATAGAAAAGTTGCTAGTATAGAGGGTCATTTGGCCCTTGCTGGGGTGGTCTGATGCGTTTGTAAGCCAGTGCTCAGCATTCCCATAACTGTAATCTCTGTGATTTGCAAAGTGTGTATCCTGGCTTATCTGGAGATTTATGCTAGGTGCCAGATCCTGAATGTATATAGAGTGTTTTCTTAACTGGATGATTTCATTTCCCTTTCTTTCTGTTCCTTAACACTTTATATTTTTGAGACACGGTCATGTTAAATTGACTAGGCTGACTTTGAACTTGCAATCTTCCCAACTCAGCCTCTTGAGTAGCTGGATTTATAGCACGGTACCACAGGTCCTGAAGAAGGTGGCAACATTGTATCTGAGCATCTTGGAAACCAAGGCAAAAAGAGAAAGCTGGTATTCCATAACATCTACTTGGAAGCATTGGCCATCACGCTACCTTCTGGAAGGGACTTGGAGACATGCCGACCACCAAGTTGCTCTCTGGAAGAGACAAGAACTGGACACTGTTGCCCAATAATAAGCTTAACTGTGTTTTTACTAGAAATTGCTGCTGCTTTGAGAGTTGCCATGGGTGAATGCCATAGCTGGGCAGCAGAGCTGCTGCCAAACAGCCATCAATCTGAACTCTTCATGTTCTTGATCCTTGGCCAACATGACCTTTGCTCCACCTGGTCTACCTGTTCCAGATAGACACAGGTGGCCACCTACATGCTGTGGGACTGTGGTGTCCTTCTCTAGGGCCTGACTCACCCATAATACCTCTATGCACTTGTGCACATGGTGGGTGCTCTTTGCCATAGCAGTACCCTGTTATTTCATCTTAATTTGTGAGGGCTTGTCCTCAGAGAGAGGACCTTACCTTCTGTTTTAATTACTTTCCTATTGCTAGGATAAAACACTCTGGCCAAAAGTGACTTACAGAAGAAAGACTTTATTTTGGGGCTATGGTTCCAGAGGGTAAGAGTCCATTATGGTGGGAGAAGCATGGCAGCAAAGAGTACGCATGTATGGAGGCCTGAGCAGGAAGCTGAGAGCTTATCTTCAAAGGCAAGTGTGAAGCAGAGAGGGTAAACTGGAAGTATGGTGATCCTATAAACGCTCAAAGCCCACCCCAGGCGAGGTACTTCCTTCAGCAAAGGTCCATCACCTCCCCAAATACCACCACCAACTGAGAACCAAATGTCCAAATATCTGAGCCTATGGGGGACATTCTCATTCAAGCCACCACACCCTCAGAAGGCTCTTGGAGCTGGAGACAGTAGCTTCAGGCCAGCTGTGCAGTGGAGGACAAAGAGCCCAGGTGGTTCATCAGACCAGGTTGAGGTCCTTCTGGCTTCCCTTGCTGGCTACAGCCTATAGAACTTGGAGACTGAGAAGACCTTAAGAATTTCTTCTTGAAATGTGTACTGTGGCTTTCTCTGCCAGGAGTGATGGTGACGTAGGGTTTGTTGGGGGTCAAATGTCATCCTCTGAAAGGTAAGCTCATGTCCTCTCTCAGGAGCTAGTGGATGTGAACCCAGGGTAAAGGGGCTTTATGAGCAGGCTGAGATTGAGACTAAGAGTTCACTTCCTGCTCTCTACCAGGGCCTGTATCCAGACAAGGGCCTCTGAGAAGCTGGAGAGGACACACATGCAAAGCCATGTAAAATGGAGCAGAGGTTGAGTAAGGGGCCTCCTGGCCAGTGATCATCTGGAGCTGTCAGGGCTGGAAGAGTAGGAAGGATCCTCCCAGGAGTTCTGGAGGGAGACAGCCCTGCCACCTGGGTTCCAGAGCATCAGAACAGAAAGTCTCTTGTTTTAAGCCACCACTTGGTATGAATTTTGTAGACAGCACAAACATCCCACATTACTCTAGAAGTGAGCTTGAGAATCAAGTACAAAAGCAGAGAGGACAATACAGTACTGAGTGGTAACTGTAAGTACTGTTAGTTGGTAAGATTGCCATTGAGAGCCTGGAGGTATGTGGGGACAGTGTGGGTCTCTCACTCTGAGCGGCTTTGGAAATGTCATCTACTTCTTTATGATCTGGTTCTTAATTGCAGCAGAGGTGATGACCATGCCTGCCTCATAGCTTAGTAAATATGTCAAAAAGGAAAAACCAGCACAGGTCAGTCAGAGGCTGGAGATGTGAATGCTACTGGCTTTCTGCTAATTTTTTCATGTGGATCAAATCATTCTCTACATGAGTTTTGTGTCCATACAAGTGTTTCTGAGAAAGGCTGAAGGGAAGACACACCCCTGTAGGGGCGTATAGCCCTGTGATTATGGTCATGTTGAAGGATGGAGTAAGGGACCATTTCTGTGTGATAGCAAAGCCAGCCCGTCTTAGTGAGTTTACTCCCTGGACATTGTTAGGTAGCAAGGGGCTCTAGTGGAGTCTTACTGGGATCCATCTTCATGGTTTTCAAGTGCTTTTATAGGGTTTGAATCTTACCATTTCTTCCTGAGAACTCATGGAAGCTGCCACTGTTTCTCATGAAAACCCCAGTGTGTCCTGACCAAATGCAGAGTGTGACAGCTAAGTAGATGCAGTAGCTGCTGTGTGTCCAGGGAGCTGGGAGAACAGACTTGGACCTCACAGCAGCATCTGAGGAAGAACAGCCTTTCCTCCTGCAATGCAGATACAGCCCAGGAAAATGGAGCCAACCTGCTTCAAGCTGGTGGTGGGAACTGAGACGTGATAGGTGTGGGTGTGACACCTGCCAGCCTCAGCCTAATTTCATGGACAGTGGGCATGGGAAACATAAAAATACTTCTGAAGTGGGGAGGGGGATAAGTCATTTGTCTGAGGCTGGAGCTCTTTTTATCTCCCAGGACAGTGATCAGAATGCACCCATAAGTGTAGCTAGAGTTTTCCTGCCTGGCCCACAGTCAGGACAAATCTGTGTCACCCACCAGTCCCACAGCCGCTCAGACCCAACCAAGTAAACACAGAGACTTATATTGCTTACAAACTGTATGGCCGTGGCAGGCTTCTTGTTAACTGTTCTTATAGCTTAAATTAATCCATTTTCATAAATCTATACCTTGCCACGTGGCTCGTGGCTTACCGGCATCTTCACATGCTGCTTGTCATGGCCTCGCTGGCAGTGTCTCCAGCTCAGCCTTCCACTTCCCAGAATTCTCTCCTCCTTGTCCCGCCTATACTTCTTCCTGCCTGACCACTGGCCAATCAGTGCTTTATTTATTGACCAATAAGCAACATGTTTGACATACAGCCCATCCCACAGCACATAAGTGTAAATCCAGGCAACTGGTGCTAAACTTTAAATGATCATGTCACCACAAACAAGCCACTCCTGTGGGTGCTAAGGAAACACTGATGGTGTCATCCAGATAGTGTAGATGTAATGAAACAGAGGAGGGAGCCCTGGGGCACAAGGCAGTTGTGAAGCACTGTTAATATCTGCAAGAAATGAAAACAAACAATAACAACAGAACAAAACCAAAACTGTTAGTGTTAAAGATGACTTCTCTAAGTTCATATTGTCAGCACTTGTTCTGAGATCATTACCTGGAAAATATGCAGACAGGATGTAGCTATGATCTGACACCCTGATTGGCAGCTGTCAGATTCTTCCTTTCTGCCTTGAACAAAAGGAAAATTGGTCAAACAGGCAACTGAACTACCCGTAGCCATCTTGAGCATCTGTGGAGTCCTGAGGAAGCTACATGAGGATCACAGCTGACTGCTGCCACTCCCCCCAAAAGATGCCCCAACCAGGGCCATTTCAAAGTCTGTGCTCATCACAAGTTTCTGTGAACTTTAGATGACCCTGCAAACATTTCCATGTAGGTCAGAGCAAGAGCACTTCCCTTGAGTGTCCATCGAGGAGTGCTGACTGGTGATAAAGAGGAAAGGCTGTGACTGGTACAGAACCACCTTTGAGCTATATAGGTAGGCTGCCCAGGCTCACTCTGAGAGTCTGCTGGGGACACTTTCCTGTGCCATCCTCCATGGTGTTACAACACCAGGCCCAACAGATCTTTTCTTGCCTACTTTAGTAGTATGAATGGGTTGATAACACAAAGAAACAGAGAAACCACAGGGCTATGGCAAAGGCAACAACCTGTTCTTGGCAGTGACAGTGGCGCAGCCATCAGTCTGAACTGTGAAAGCAGCAAGGCTTCCGGCTGCTTGTGGTTGAAGCAATTATTTGTAGAGTCTGAGAGTGGCCAAGGCAAGAAGAGAGAGGTAGAGAGATGGCCAGAGAAGGCAGAGAACCGAGGCTAAAGACAAAGGGTCATCAGGAGTCAGACAGACTACAGGCCCCGAGCACTAGGAGGGTTTCAGAGACAGGATCTCAGAGCCTGGACCGGAGCTACAGCACTGGCTGATTTTAAGGGCCAAGGAATCTGGACACTGAGGCCTATCTGGAGCTGAAAGCTGAAACAAGAGCTGTAACCAAGGGCTGAAATTTCCCCACTTCCTAGATGGGGCTCTGTGTTCCACGGTTTACATGAGGGCCATCAGATGAGAGGGGACCATGTCCCCACCTGCTGTCACCCCCACCCGATGCTGCCAAGCATCAAGGGAATAGAAGCTGCCAGTGTCAGCACCTGAAGCGTTTTTCCTTCTGTATCCATGATTTTGACTTGGGTAAAATAAAGGGTCAGCCAGAGGATTGGCAACTGTTTTTCACAACCCAGAGGAGAATTTCTGAATGCACACATGAGGTGGAAGACTTTCCACTCTCCGGCTAAGTGGAAGTGTTAGGAGCACACCTGCTGGCCGCACCCTGGACGTTATATGTTTGTTCATCTGGTAGACAGTACCGGCGAGTTTTCAGTTTGAAGATGATCTTCATCCCTTCAGCAAAACTTCACTTGATGACAGGATTGCAGTTCTTAGACTTGTTGGATTCAATTTACTAAATGTCTATAAGGCTTTTGCATCTGTATTCTCAAAAGACATTGGCTAAACTTTTCTTATAACATCTGTGTGGCAGGTTTTGGTATTACTGTAATGCAGGCTGCATGGAATCTTCAAGTACTGCCTCTTCTTCAGCCTTCTGCATAAACTTGATAATTCTTCCTTTTCATTGTTTGGAAAAATACAGCAGTGAATTCACTTCTGTGGTAGATGGAAAGCTATTTGGACTTTTTTTGGATGTTTCTTTTACACACATACACACATGCACACACACATTTTCTTTTCATCTGTGTTGTCAAATTTAACAACATAGAGTTAGTTTTTCTGTTGTTTTCCTCCTTAACATCTATAGGCTTTACAGTGAGTTCTCATTCCTGACATCAGTAATTTGTGTCCACTACTTTCCCCAGTCAATATAGTTTCAGGACCATCAATTTTATTGATAAACCCTAAGATCCAGCATTTGGTTCTACATCAAGTCAGCCTCGATTTTCTTTGTTATCGTCTCTCTTATGCCATTAATTTCTGTTATCTTTACCTTTTATTCTCACATCAGGTTGAAGTTGCTATTTTTCTAAGTTGTAATTAAATACATGAAGTTAATAGTTTCAGATGTTTCTTTTCTCTACTGCAGACATTTTAGCATTGCAAAGGATTGGTGACTTTCCTGCTAAAGCTGCAGGGCCACATACTGCTCTCATTCCCATTCAGTTAAAATTTTAATTTAGATTTATGATTTTTGTTTTTTCATTTTTCTTTTTATTATATTCTCTATTATTTAAAATAATCTTAAATTTAAATATAATTTGATTATATTTTCTCCTCCCCCAGATTATTTCCTTTTACATTATTTCCCTTCCCTACCCATTCAACTTTAAATACTTTTTCAAATAAACAAAAAAAACCCCAATACAAAATAACCCCTCCCCAAAGCCAAGAAAACAAAATAAAACAACTTTCAAAAAGAAAACGAACACAAAAACAAAAAATAACCCACCAAACTGTAGCCAAATAAAAGCACACATGTACGCGCGCGTGCGCACGCATGCACACACACACACACACACACACACACACACACACACACACTATTTCTTGATCAACTACTCCTGAACATGAAGCCTGTCCTGGAGTAGTTGATATACCCAGTGTCACTCATTGAAGACAACTGAATTTCCCTCTCCTAGTAGGTATAAATGACTCTAGTAGCTAGGTATTCATTCATTCATTCATTCATTATTTCATTCATTCATTCATTCATGTTTTTAAAAACATAACAAAGGAGAATATTAGCTGCCATGTCAAAGTTGGACAAGGCAAACCAGCAAAAGGAAAAGAGCCCAAGAAGGCACAAGAGTCAGAGACTGACTCATACCCACACTCAGGAATCCCATAAAAACACTAAACTGGGAGCCATACTATATATGAAAGACATGCTGAAGACCTGTGCAGATCCTGTGCATGCTGCTTCCGTACCTGTGAGTTCATATGACTTGCATAGTTGATTTAGAGGGCTTTGCTTTCTGGTGTCCTCCTTGGGCTGCTATCTTCTTTCCTCCTCCTCTTCTGAGGGAGTTCCCTGAGCTCTGAGGCGAGGGGTCCCATTTAGGGCTGGGTGTTCCAAGGTCTCTCACTCTCTGTGTGTCTGGCTGTGGTCTCTGTGTTTGTACCCGCCTGCTACAGGAGGAAGCTTTTGTATCTGCCTGCTGCAGGAGGAAGCTTTTGTACCCGCCTGCTGCAGGAGGAAGCTTCTCTGATGATGGCTGAGCAGGACACTGTTCTATGAGTATCGAAGAATTAAATTCATTATTTTTAAAACACTTTGAAGTATTTTATTCAGTTTACAAATATGCAGGTATTTGGTGAATTTTTTTCCCATCACCGATTTCTATTTTAATTCTGTTGAGGTTGGAGAACATTTATGCCTTGTGTGTGAGCTGAACTCTCTTGGCTTTATCGTCTCATAGCTCAGAATACAACATACCTTTCTGCTACGTGTTTGGACCTGAAGTGTCCATATTTGGAGGTTTGATCCTGACCCTTGTGGTCTTACTGAAGGTGGTGAAGCCTTCAGGAAGTGGGACATAGTGGAAGGAAATTAAGGTACTGGGGTCATGCCTTTAAAGGGGGTACTGGGATCCTGGCTCCATCCCTTCCTATCCCTCCCCCCACACACTCCATCTCTGACCTTCTCTCTGTCTCTGTACCTGCCCCTGTCTCTTCCTCATTTCCATTCACAAAATGATGTGCTGCCTCACAGGCCCTGGACTGATGCCTCTCAAACCTTGAGTCAGAATAAACCTGTCCATCTTTACATCAACTGTCTCACGTTTTTATCCAGTGACGAAGCTCACAAACTTAGTAAGCACCCAGTGTGTCTCTGAAACAAATAGTTCTGCTGCATTTGAAATAGCATGGGGCTGAAACGTACCGGAAGTGTAACTTACCCTATACTGTGTCACTGTGTCTTTGCTGTGAGTATATGACTCAGGTCACAACTTGGCAGGCATTTCAACTACTCTGTATTTTTGCTGAGTTTATGTCTGCTTGCCTGATAAGTTATTGGTGAAAAGGTATTGATGTCTGTAACATGACAGCATCTCTCTAAAATCAGTTTTTATTTTGTGAACTTTTAGTTTTGTTATTGGCTGCATAGATGTTCTTGGTGGATAGAATGCACTGTTATGATGAAGTGACATTCTTTATCCCCAATAGCATTCTTTGCTCTAAAATGTCCTTTCTCTGGAATTACCTCCACCAATTCCTTTGTTTATTTTTAGCATGCCATCTTCTTATCTGCTCTTCATATTTAGAGTGGGTGTTTGGTGCAGGGTCCCTGGGTCTTAGTTTTTTAAGTTTTTAATCTGCCTTTAATTAAGGGAATTTGGACCATTTAAGTATGATATAGTTTAACCTCTCTCTCTCTCTCTCTCTCTCTCTCTCTCTCTCTCTCTCTCTCTCCCTCTCCCTCTCTGCTCTTATGTAGCCCAGGCTGTCCACAAACTTGCTATGTAGTTGAGGATGATCTTGAACTTAGAGACCCTCCCACCTCTACCTCCTCAGGGCTGTCATTACAGGTGAGTGTCACAGCATCTGGTTTATACAGGGATGGAACCCATGGCTCCATCCCTTGATATTTCTCTTTCATCTGTTCCACTTGTTTTTTGTCTTTTTTAAATATATGATTCTAATTTGTATTTTGTGGTTTATTAGCTGTAAATCTTTTTAGTGATTACTTTGAATTAGAATCTAAATATTGGACTCATTGTCGTCAATCTTCAATTTATCTCCTTCTTTGGGAATGTGGGTCCGATGCTCTCCTCAGTCTTTGTGATGTTGTTTTGAACTATAGTTTAGGCATTATAGATCTTTCAAAGCATGACTGTGACTTTTCTTCAAATAGACAATATACTAAAAATATTAGTTAGTGGGAAAAAATGTCATTTACATTCATGTTTTCAATGCTCTTTATTTTTTTCTCTTTGAGATCCTTTATATCTTCTTAGGTTTGGTGGCTGAGGAGACAAGTATGGTGTGTGCTCATAACAGAGTATTACTTGGCCATAAAAAATGGAATCTTGACATATTCAGTGCTAGAGATTACCATGAAGTGAAGTAAGCCGGACTTAAGGAGACAAACATTATGTTCTCTTTTGAAGGAGTTGAAAGTTAAAGAAGGGATACAATGGGGGGAAGAGGGCATAAGAAAGAATCACAGAGTGGACGCCAGGGCCCAAGTACATAGGATATAGGGTCATCATGTCACAATGACGCCTGTTACATTGTACAATTAGCACACCCTAATGGGAAGAGTCCAAGGCTCTCGTGTCTGTTTGGCTATAGATGTTTTCAGTGTTTGATTGAATCGAATGTTTTTATTTGGACTTCACTTTTGAAATTTAATTTTCCTGGGTACAGTGTTTGTCGTGTTGTTTTTGCTTCAGTGTATTGAGGTGTCATTTCACGGTTATCTGCTTTGTTTTCAGTGAGACATTGGTTTATGTTTTCTGCATGTTCATAGTATATAGTTCCCTTTTGGCTAATTTTAAGATTGTTTTTAACACGGGCGTAAAGCAGTTTGATTACAAATGTCTCCTGCATTGTTTTTCTCTGTGTCTCTACCTTTTTTATTTCTGTTTTTATTTTTCCTCTGACCTTTCCCTCCCTCCCTCACCCCTTCATTTTCCTGCTCTCCCTCCTTTCTTCTCTCGTTCTCTCTCCTAGTCTCTTGATTTCTCCGTTTCCTTCGTTTCTCATTTCTCGCTTTCTCACTAAGGAGTTGCTGTGCCTTGGGGGCTGTTGGCTCATGGCTTTCACTAGATTTGGAAACTTCCTCTTCAGACATCTTTCTTTCTCCCTGATGCAAGCTTTCCATCTGTCCTCCCTGAGCTGTGTAATGCCGCTCAGTCGCTCCTGCCCCTCGGTGTCCCTCCTGGGCTCCGGCTGCGACAGTGTGTTCTCTGATCTCTCAAGTGCTGCCCTTAACTCCTGCAGTCTCCAAATCTCTCTCGTCTCCTCCACCATGCTCTCCACCTCTGGTATTATCTGAACATTTGATTGATGTCTATCTTCATTTCTTCCACCTCTCTCCCTGGGCCCAGAGAGCTCCTAAAGAAGGAAGTGGTCTGTGTACATCTTCAACACTCTAGAATTCCAGAGAATGAAATATGAAAAATAGTAAACTGAGCAAAGGGGGGTGGAAGGAGCGTGGTTGGCCAGGGCTGTGCCAAGCATCTGCACTGGGGTGAGAAATTAAATCTTGTTCTGCGTTCTTTTGTGGCCTGGCTCAATAGATGTCAGCAGAGTCATCTGGGATGATGCTTCTGCCCATCTCCAGGCAGGAGAATGGCAGTGGACAAGCATGGAAGGATGAGCAGATGGTGTCTGTGCCAGTCTATGCTATAGGACAGAGGAACTAGCACAGCCAGTAGGTGTGTCCAGAAGAGGCTGTGCGCTGGTCGCTGGGGGCTCTGAGTGCCATGGCAGTTAGTGCTTAACCTCTGCCTGTTAACGTTACCTGTTTCCTGTTCAATACTTCGGAGCTTGCTGGATGAAAGCAATATAAATCCTAGAATTCTTTGCATAAAATAATAATTACAATTCTTTGCATAAAATAAGACTAATAATGGTTCCTGCCTTACAAGGTCTTGAACTATACTGCCTCAAAAGGACTTGGAAGTATTAAGTAAAGTAACAGGCACAATGCTTCAAAACTGGGTCTGGTAAGTGTGGTATGAAAGTGTCAAGATATTAGTTATCACCATAATCATTACCACCATCCTCACTGTCATCAAGATCACTTCCATCACCACCGTCATTATCACCATAACCTCCATCATCAGCACCAGCAATACCGCCATCACGGCAATCATTACCATCATTACTATTATCACCATGGTCCTCACCTCAACACTACTACCACCGTGATCACCATCACGGCCATCATCAACACTGTCAGCACCGTCACCACCATGACCATCTTCATTACCGCCCTATCGCCAGCCATGATCCTCTGTTGATATCATGACCACCCCCATTACCAAGACCACAAACTAACATTTCACTCATCCCCAACGGTGACAACATGAAAGTTACCACTTCTTACCCTCACCAGTACCAATACCACTCTCAACATCATCTCAATATCAGCTTTGCGTTGCGCTCTAATTACCTTCCTGGCCAGTGTGAACTGCATGGAAGCTGATAATTGGTTTTTACTATATTAATGTCTGTCAGATAAGAGTTAGGAGCTCAGGCTCAGTCAGGGAGAGTCAGTTAGCAAACGTTTGGTACATATAATTTGTCAACTAACTCTATTTGCATCTGAGAATCAGTGTAGCAATGTTCTCTCTCACCTTGAGATAAAATAGGCATGGACCTGTGACTGCTGAGCCAGTGACCCAGTGGTTTGGGGGCATACCTATGTCAAGAAGCATTACTTTGTTCTATTTGAGTTTCTGTCTGGGTCAGCTGCATCACTAGGTTTGGACTGGTTCATATACCAAACACATTTTGTACAGTAATAAAATACTATATTCCCAGGACCTGATCTTTCTCTTAATACTTTTAAACTCAACATGAGGTCAGTTGTCAATCAAAGAGTGATTGTATTTTACAGATTCCCCTTTCTCCTCCCCAGACACTAGTCCTTGTACGGAAGTGATGATGTGCAATGTACCACAGAAGTGATGTCCCTACACTACAGATTAGAATGGCATGGGTTAGGACATGAGTATCCTGACTTAGTTTCTATATTCTTAGGACTCTGCTATAATATTATTTTTCCCAGTAAATTAATGATTTTTTTCCAGTATGATCTAAAAAATAAGTAGGCTGCACCACTAGACATTTTTGTTTGTTTGCTTGTTTAGAAGATCACCCTGTCTTAGTCCCTTCTCCTGTGAATCAGGCACCTTGTGTCCAGCACTATCCCCCACCCCAACTTCACAGAAGACATCACTCTCTAGTCTTAGTGAGATTCCAGAGATGCAGACGCAAATGACTTGTCCAGTGTCATATCTGTCATGGCTTTGTAGCTGGAGGATGAAGCTTCTACTTCCCCAGTCTGGTTAAGCACAGGGCCCACATATGGTTAACAAACAGAACCCCGGAAGCTACTGCTGCCAACACAGTTCTTCACAGATCTTTAAAGGACAATTTTCAGCTTCATATGGAGACACAAAGAAACCCAGGATAGCTACAGTAATCCTGAATAATAAAAGAACTGCTAGAGGTATCACTGTCCCTGATCTCAAATTGTACTACAGAGCTGTAGTAATAAAAACAGCATGGTATGGCACAAAAAATGACACATTGATCAATGGAATCAAATTGGAGACTGAGACATAAATCCACACACCTACAAGTACCTGATTTTTAAATAAAGAAACAAGTAAAAACACATTGAAAAAAAAAAGACAGCATCTTCAACAAATGGTGCTGATAAGACTGGATGAATGCATGTAGAAGAATGCAAATATATCCATACTTATCACTCTACACAAAACTCAACTCTAATGTGTCAAGGACCTCAATAAAAAATCAAGTACAATGAACTTGACAGAAGAGAAAGTGGGGAATAGCCTTAAACGCATTGGCACAGGAGACAACTTCCTGAACAGAACACCCATAGTGCTGGCACTAAGATCAACAATTAATAATAAATTGTACCTCATGAAACTGAGAAGCTTGTGCATGGCAGAGGACACCATCATTCAGATAAAGTGGCAGCCTACAAAACTGGAAAATATTTTTAACAACTCCACATCTGATAGAGGCCCAATATTCAAAATATGTAAGGAACTCAAGAAACTAGATACCACAAAAACAAATACCCCAATTAAAAATGAGGTACATATATAAACAGAGAATTTTCAAAAGAGAAAACTCAACTGGCTGAGAAACATAAATAAATTTCAATAAGCTGGGCGGTGGTGGTGCACGCCTTTAATCCCAGCACTTAGGAAGCAGAGACAGGTGGACCTCTGTCAGTTTGAGGCCAACCTGGGCTACAGAGTGAGTTCCAGGAAAGGCACAAAGCTACAGAGAAACCCTGTCTTGAAAAAAACCAAAATAAATAAATAAACAAGTGAGTAAATAAATAAATGTTCAACATCCTTAGTCATCAGAGAAATGAAAATCGAAACTCCTTTGGGATTCCATGTTGCACCTGTCAGAATGGCTAAGATAAAAAACAAATGACAGCTTATGCTGGTGAGGATATGGAGCAAGGGGAACACTCCTCCTTTTTTTTTTATTTTTTGGTTTTTCGAGACAGGGTTTCTCTGTGTAGCTTTGCGCCTTTCCTGGAACTCACTTGGTAGCCCAGGCTGGCCTCGAACTCACAGAGATCCGCCTGGCTCTGCCTCCCGAGTGCTGGGATTAAAGGCGTGCGCCACCACCGCCTGGCGGAACACTCCTCCTTGTACAGCCATTATGGAAATCAGTGTGGTGGTTCTTCAGGAAGATGGGGATCTATCTCTCTCAAGATCCAGCTATACTGCTCTTGGACATGCACCCAATGGACACTTCATCCTACCACAGAGACACTTGCTCAGCTATGTTCACTGCTGCTCTATTCACAGTAGCCAGAAATTGGAAACAACTTAGATGTCTCACAATAGAAGAATGGATAAAGAAAATGTGGAACAATGGAATATTATTCAAATGTTAAAAAATGAAATCATGAAATTCAGAGGTAAATGAATAGGACTAGAAAAAAGTCAACCTGAGTGAGGTAACACAGATGTGGAAAGATAAAAGTGGTATGTATTCACTTATATGTGGATATTAGCTGTTAAGTCAATAATAACCATCTATGATGCATAGAATCACAGAGGTTAGATATAGAGTAAGAGACAGGGAGGAGGCAGATAGATCTTCCTAGGAAAGGGAAATAGATATGGGTGGATGAGGGGGCTGTAATGGGAAGATCAAGGATCAAGTGGGTAGGGGGAGAGAAGATGGGGACAAGGGTGGAATACCGGGGGAGACAGCTAAAACTAAGGCCACTTGAGGGATAGTGTGCAACCTGAAACAGTAGACGCTTCCTACAATATATACATGGATGAAGGTGATCTAAACGAAATCATCAATGGTGGGGTCAGAGCCTCAGCTGGACATCTCTCGTCACCTCGTGAAGTTTCCAGTCCTGGGATTGGGTTACATCTAATTGAGTTGTTGGGCAAACAGGTTCCATGAGAACCTCCAAACAATCCCTTGGTTGCCAAGACGATAGGTTGCTCTCCACAACCTGATTACAAGGCTCCATTGCTGAAGACAACACCAACATAACTCACTGAACATGGAGAAGCCAAGTTGGTTCTATATGAAGCCTTCACCTGTATGTGCTAACATCTTTCATACAGAAAGGCTGTCTGCATGCTTCAAAAGGAGAAATGTAAACACCAACTCTGCTGGATAGTTTTATGTCAACTTTATGCAAGCTAGACTTACCTGAAAGAAGGGAACCTCAACTGAGAAAATGCCTCCATAAATCTAGCTGTAGGGCATTTTCTTAGTGATTGATGGGGAGGGCCCAAGGCATTCTGGGTGGTGCTATCCCCAGGTGGCCCTGGGTTCTATAAAGTATCAGGCTGAGCAAGCCATGATGAACAAACCAGTAAGCAACACCCCTCTATGGCCTTGGCATCAACTCCTGGCTCTGGGTTTGAGCCCTGATTGAGTTCCTTTCCTAGCTTCCTTCAATTGTGGATTGTGATGTGGAAGTGTAAGTTGTGGTGGTATTGTGTTCCCCAAAATATTGTGTATGCTAATAAACTTATCTGGGGTCAGAGAACAGGACAGCCACAATATTAAACATAGAGGTTAGGCAGTGGTAGCATACGCCTTTAATCCTAGCATTCCAGAGACAGAAATCCCTCTAGATCTCTGTGAGTTCAAGGCCACGTTGGAAACGGCCAGGCACAGTGATACACACCTTTAATCCCAGAAAGCCACACCTTTAATCCCAGGGAGTGGTGGTACAAAGCAGAAAGGTATATAAAGCGTGAGGACCAGAAAAGAGAGGCATTTGGCCTGGGGAGGCCTTTGGCCTGGAGAAGCCTTTGGCCTGGAGAAGCATGTGGCTGGTTAAGCTTTCAGGCTTCTAGCAGCAGTTCAGCTGAGACCCATTCTGGATGAGGGCTCGGGGCATCCAGTCTGAGGAAACAAGACCAGCTGAGGATCCGGTGAGGTGAGATAGCTGTGGCTTGTTCTGTCTCTCTGACCTTCCAGTGTTCACCCCAATACCTGGCCTCAGGTTTGATTTTATAAATAAGAACTTTTAAGACTCATGCTACAGTAAGTCAAATAAACCCTTTCCTTACCAACTTGTTTTTGGTCATTATATTTAATTGCAGCAGTAGTAACCCAAACTAGGTCAGTCATTGGTACCAGGAATGAGGTATTGCTGTGAGAAGCCTGGCTGTGTTGTTTGCCGAAGGGATTTTTTTTTTGCTTTGGGACTTTGGACTAAAAAAGGAAGGTGAGGGCTCTAAGTGGGGGCATAAAGACCACCCTAGTAGGGGCAGGAAAGCCAGTGCTGAGGGAAGTTTGAAGATTTGAGATTGTGGGGTCACAGCTCAAGAAGTTTCAGAGGGGAAGAATGTTAGTAAGTGGCCTAGAGACCGTTCTTGTGATATTTGAGCAAAGAATGTGGCTGCCTTTTGCTTTTGTTCTAACCCTGAGGCTAAACTGAAGAGTATTGGATTAATGGCTTTGGCAGAAGAGATTTCAAGACAGCCTAGCACTGACTTGGTTGTGTGGTTATTAGTAATCACTCTTGCAGATCTATAATCAAAAGGAGTAAGCTGGACAAAGAGAAATACAAAATATACAGTTTAAGGAGAAAAGGAGCACCAGGAAGTGTAATGGAGCTAAATCATTGCTCAAGGAGATAAAAAGTTTAAAGAAAAGCCTGATGCCAAATGGAATAAAGAGATTGGTGACCTCAGGGCAAGACCTCTCTCAGCTAAACTTCCAACTTGTAAAAAGAATTAAAGAAAAGCTTAAGCAGTGAAGAATATTGATGGGAACCATCAACAATAGACTACTGATACAAATGTAACTGAGCAAAGGGGCACATCAAGCATCAAGCATCAACATTTGGCAGTTTGGGACCAATGGACTGGCTTTAGAATCAAGAATACAAGAAGGGGGTTGTGGAATTTCCTTTGTGGCTAAGGGAAATCACTGAGGCCAGGCATATGTCAGGGGTATCCCTGAATGGAGGCCCAGAAAGGCCACTGCATGAAGCTGTGAGGTGAGGCCTGGACTGTGTTGGAGACCACACGATGCTGGAGATGTCAGAATTGTAGGATACCTGTGAAGGGTATGGAGCCAACCAAAGATAGAGAATGTGTTGCAGTCAACAAAACTGAAAGGAGTTAAACTTCTAAAGAACACTTTGACATTGGACATGGAGATGCAGAATTTCGAGTTTGTCCTGCTGGTTTTTGGTCTTGCTTTGGACCAGTATTTCCTCATTATACTTCCTTTCCTCCTTTTTGGAATGTCCTTTGCATATGTATTATGGTTTCCAGTTTAGTGTTTTTATGGATTCCTGAGTGTGCAAACAAGTGGGTCTCTGCTTCTCTGTTTCTTGCACCTTCTCTTGGGCTCTTTCCCTTCTGTTTGTTTTGTCCGATTCTGATGTATTAGTTTTTATTATTTTTTTATTAACCCTTAGAAGCCTGTTTGCTTTCAGATGAGAGACAGAATGGGGTGCATCTGGAAGGCAGGGGACGTGGAGAGGAAACGGGAGGAGTAGAGGGATATATTATGTAAGAAAAAAGTCCCTTTTCAGGAAAAGAGGGAGAAATTGCTCTCCTTCCCATTCAGCTCCTTTAGGATCCGTCTCTCTGTCCTTACATTGATGAAGCATGTATGTCCACGGTAAGAAACAAATGCCCAAGTTTGAGGTGGATAAAGTTCTTGATTCATTACTTAGGCAATGTAGAGCTTTGTCTTGCCCAGGGGCTGGAAGGAGATATCCCAAATATTCCAAACTCAGCTGTCACAAGACAATTCTGTTTACTGTTAGATCCATCACACATGAGGAATAAAGGAAAAAACAAGGAAATTTTAATTGCAGAGTTTTGTCCCAAACTTCTGAAGCATTTTAGGGTCCAGATATAGGCCACAGTGGTGATGAAACCCTCCCAGTGACAACAATTACTGTATGACTGGCTTAGTTCTTCTGTATTTCTGAGTAATGATGCTGTCTTGGTTGACATTTGTCAGGAGAGAGAATGAGGTCTGGCCATCCTTCTCACCCCCCACTCCCCAAAAAACGTGGTGAAAATTAATCCAGTCACTGTGGTATGATCTGGATTTGAACTTTTTCTTTTTCCAAATGAACAAATCCTGTGCCACAAACAGGACTCTGCTCTGCAGGTGGCAAATTTAAGGAGGAAATGGACAGTGATTGAGGTTCCCAGAAGTCTTTGAGCAGTATGGGAGTTGTGGGCTGCCACCTGACCAGGAACTTCACTTTGTGGCGGAAAAACCTCATTTGTTCTAAAGGAGAGAAACACACGGGTCAAGGGGACACATTCATCTTCAGGACCCACAGGGAGAGACTGGCCCAGAAGAAAGGACCACATGCTTCCTCCAGGACTCAGGTGCAGAGAGCAGCATCCTGCTTCACTGTACAGGTGTGAGCTGGGAAAGGAGGCCAAGGTGAAGAAGGTGAAGAGGAAGGACATGGCCTGCACCATAGTGCCCTTGGGTGGTGTTTTCATGGCTGTGTAGAGCTTCCATTAACTTTGCCAGTAGACAGCTGTGGATAAATATAGAGTCATTCATCACATCTGAAAAGCCAGGGCTCAACTGTTATGAATCAGAAACTCCACCCATGAGTGTGCCATCCATCTGTACATCTCTGCCCCCAACAGCCCAGCGGCTTGTTTGGTGAGCCTTTGTTCTAAGAGATAGATTCCTGCAACTCTTTCCTAAAACAGAGTCTTAGGATTTTATGATTCTTTACCTGGTAGTGGAAAGGAGATGAATCAGGCTTTGTTTCAGCTATATTTACTTTTCCAAAGCCTGGAGGTGCCCTGTTCCCTCTGTCATAGGAAAATGGCTAATGAAGTGCTGTAATTAATGTAGCAATATGAAACACGAACGGGGGCTGATGGGCTGGGCAGAGACTCAGTCACTGTCGGCTCTTTCTTAGATGTGGAAGGCACTCCACAGGAAGAGTCAATGGGATGGACAGAGGATTTGATGTATTGGATGCTGGAGTCCTGGGGTTCTTGATCCCACTGCCCTTGCACCATGAAGGTTATTCCAAAGCTTGTTACTGTGTGTTCTGGCCTGTGCTCAGTCATCACCTCACACGAGATTCTGATTCATAAACATATTAATTGCACAAGGAGTCCTGCACATAGGTGGGAGTGTCTCAGAGGCTAGCTACATTATGGAGGAAGAATCTCTGAAAATTTCCAAGGAAGTGGTCAGATCCTTAGGGTGGGGGGTGTTCATCCACCTGGGATAACAACACCCTGTTGTATTAAATAAAATTAATAAAATTCACAGGGACAGCAGATATTGGTATGTTTTGTCCTTTACACAGGAATTCTAGTTCCTTTAAAGATTCCTCAGGGAGGAGCCTCATCCACCAGCTAGCTCCTCTCTAGTGGTGCTCTGTGGCTGGGTAGCCTGTGGGCTGGGCTCTTGTCTATTCAACTTGCATAGTGCTATTAACACAGTACTCCAGATGTGTCCATATGGTGCTCAGCTTCAGGTCCTTGAAAAGGCTCCTTGGTTCCAAGGAGTCACAGTCTAGAAATGACACCTTGGCAAAACCCCTCAGCTTGTGTGCCAGGGTGATGCCCAACTCCTGTCTTGCCTCCTGCTGACCAGATCACCCAGCCTTTGTCCCTACCCGCCTGCTCTGTTCTTGCAACGAGACAGATGGATTTCTAAAAGATGACGACCCCTCTAATTGTATCATATCCTAAAGCTTGAGTTTTTAAAGACCTCCACATGGACTTTTGCTAATCTGGGCCACCACCAGCCTGGGACCCTCGCAGGCACAAGCTTTCTAAGTCCCTGTCCATCTGTCCCTGAGGGGCCCCACTCTGTTGATCCTCAGTATGTTTTCAGTGTCTTCTTTAGGGATGGTTCTGTCAGTGAAGGGACTTCGGACAGGTCAGGGCAAAGGTGTTCTACTGGACGCTGTCCAGATGCCTGCTCTGCCTGAGCAAGGACACTGTCCCCAGTGTCTGGGCAGGGTGCTGTTTATACACACACGTCTGTGCATGAATTCTGTAGATAACTTAACCATGGCCTTTACCTGCCTAGAAACTCACTGGGTAGGGTGAGAGCTATGAAGGCCTTAGAATCCTGGGACTCAGCAGTAAGAATTCAAAAGTGGGGCCTGGGGCTCCTGGTTCAGAGCCTCATCCAAGGACAGAGACACTGGAGGCACTTTAATCATGGGCCATGCGGTGTTCAGATCCCCGGGCCTTGATCTGGACAGCATTCCCCAGCCCAGGTGTGTCTCTGACCTGCACTAGCCACTGCTGAGGAAGCTCAGCTTCCGGTATCTGTGCCGTCAGGGAAGGGAACTTCATCTTGCTCTGCGTGTTCTATGGAGCAGGTGTTGCGGGTGTAAACCGTTACTGGATCTTTCCGGCTAGTGCTGCTCTAGCCATGCACCTGGAAGTCCCCCCACATGTCCTGTGGGAGCAGGACCACTTTCCCACGGTAGCAGACAGGCAGGTCCTGTCAACTAAGGATCACTTCCAATTTCCCCGTTTATAGTCTTGTGGCTACTAAACATCAATAATCCCACCCGGCCTCCTTGTCATAGGGAGATTGATGGAGCACGTCATCTCTCATATGAGGATATTTAAATGAAGATCACACTCCGTCTGCATCCCATTTTCCTGCTGAGCAGGAGTGCAACCCTATTAAATCAAATTATACGTGACTTTTAAAACTTCCCTTCTCAGCATCCAATTGAAGAGGCGAATTCCATCATAATACATTGACCCTTTTATGAGTAAATTGACTACTCAGCCTCTGGGGGATTTTTCAAGCTCCCTTTCCATATTAGGAATCAAAAGGCAGGTGTCAGGCCTGGCAAGAAGGACCCTGAGCTCTTGGTGGTACCGTGGCTGGATCTGGAGAGACGGTCCTGGCTACAGCTCACCTAACCTTGGAACTTTTCAAACTCACTGAGTCAGCCCCTAGAGACAGCAAACGGGTTCTGCGGGTGTGGAGTGAGTGAACTCCAACATCCGGGTAAAGTGAGCCAAGAATGGAAAATAAACCGAAGTCAGAACTTTAGACGGTGGTGGAGACAATGAAAGACCTGAAAAGTCTAGTCAAGAGAGAAAGTTGGCACACGAGACAATCTTAGTCCATCCCTGCATAACTGGAAGTGTCACATTCCAGTCAGGAGCTGTGCAAGATCTAGAATCCAGAGGTGACTATCTCGCCTCAGAGATTGCTGATCCAGTTGGGGTTTACTGTGCTTTGGTTGGGCAGAAGTCTTCTGATTACCATGCACACATTTATATCCACACCTCACACATAAACCCAAGCACACATGGGCGCACCTGTAGACCTCCCAGACATGCATTCTACATCCCACACATTCATGGATGCAGGCGCACACACAAATATCCACACACACGCCATAATACACACTTGCATAGATGCAGAAACAGATATGTACATACATACACATGTGCACACCTGAACACCATTGCACATATGTGCATATGTGTAGGCTCAAATATGTGCAAGTAGACACATGCAAACATCTGTATGCTGGGCTAAGCTATGGGAAAGGGTACAAAGTGTTCTGATAGAAATCCAGAAGAAAAAAGACCAAGGATTAAAAAGGGCTTTTGAAATGTTTCCTCTTGTTAGAGGACAAAACAAAGAAGGTAATGGAATGTATTTATTAGTATGTATCGAATCACTGGCTTGCTGAAGTTGGCATTGGTGTCTGTCACAACACTGCCAACCTCGCCCTACTATTGGGGAGTGTCCAGGTGGTGTGTGATTCCCACAGTCTTTCCATTTCCTTGTAGATAATTGTGTTTCTTTTCACCTCTGGGAGCATCTGGAATTTACCCTTCATTCTTAGAAATCAGATTTCACCAGGTATGGCAGGATATATTTTCTGGCGAATTCTACAATCCAGATGTTTAGTCCTGCCTTGGAATTTGAGAAGTTTTCTTACACTACTTTTTCCTGGAGCCGCTGGTTCTTACACTGTGGTGTGGTTCCCTCATTCTCTAGTCTGGGTGTTGTGCTTTGGAGCTCTTCAGCTTCCCAGTTTATCATTTTGCTGGGTTTGTTGTTGGTTTGGGACTGTGGGGTTTTCATTGGAAAACTCTTAGTTTTAGAGAGTTTTCTGTTCCGTTATTTTTATTTGCATATTTTCCTCCTCTAATTTCTTCATGAATTCTATTCTATCTCCTTTTTTAATTCCATGGACATCTCAACACCCTGCTATTCTGCCTGACTCATTAATTTATTGGCACACATTCATTGTACACAATGCTAGGTTCATAAAGTTCAAGTATATTGTGTATTTTGACCATGATCACCCTCAAACCCTCTTTTCTCTCCCTCCCATTTTCCCCTCCCACTCTGTCCACCATCCATCATTCTCTCTGGAAAATACCCAGAGGTGGTAGAGCTGGATCATCTCCTATGTCCATGGTTTTCACAGAGACTACATGAGCTTACATTCTCACCAGCAATGGTGCTGTTTTTCCAGCATCCTCACTGGCATTTGTTATTATTGGTTTTTGTGATACTCATTATTACCCGGATGAGGTGGGATGCCGATATCTGTCCCTCTGTCTATTGTGTGTAACAAACACACATGCAGATCACTCCCCCATGCTCCTTTTTCTCATCAGACACATTTGATTAAATACAGAGCCTGGGAGAGGCGCATCACTAACTTTCCATCACTGTAATGAAATATCTGGTGTCGTTAGTTCATAAAGGGAACAGACTGATTTTGGCTGAGGTTCTGGAAGCTCCGGACCATGGTTGATCAGCCTCGTTTGCTTTTGGTGAGCTGTCATAGCACGAAGGAACACTTGATGGATCAAAACTGATCACCTCACGATCCAAGAAACAAAGTGGATCAAAAGAGAATGAGTTCCACGATTCTGTTTAAGAGTACACATCCCCAGTGACCTCAGGCCTTCTCTTAAGGTACAGTTTCCTAAGTTACACCCATGCCAATAGCACAGAGCCCAAAAACCAAGCTTTCAACACATGGGCCTTTCCAAACTATAGCAAGAAAATCACTTTGAAAATAGGCAGCAGTGAGGTCATTAACAGAAGACCATGAATAAGGATGCCATGGTCTGGCTCACAGTTTTGATTAAAAGGTAACAGAGGGTGGCAGAACTTTCAGTTAAGGAAACTTCTCTATGCGACAAATGGAAACATTACAGAAAACCACAGCCAATCAAAATGCAGAGTTGTGGAGCCCTCCTGCCACATCTACAAAACACTCCAGCACCTAAAGGATCAGGGTGGAGAAAAAGGCAGAAGATTGTAAGAGCCAGAGAAACGAGTTGTTGTGACATTGAGACTCCCAGAGATGTCAGCAGCTACACCTAAGGAATGCTGAGAGCAGGATAAATAGTCTTCTCCGGGGAAGAGCGCATCAACTGGTTGTCCAATACTGAATGGTCAGCCCTGAAAACACACATGCAAGTAACGCTATACAGACTGAACAGGTTGTATTTATGTATTTAGTAATACACATGTATGTATGTAAAAACAATTAATGAAAAAAGAGGTCATTAATTGAAAGAGCAAAGAGGGGATTATGGGAGGTTTCAGAGGGAGGATAGGGAAGGGGGAAATGGCATAATTATATTATAATCTCAAAAAACAAAAAGTAATTTTTTTCTTGGAAGAAATCAACTGTACCAACAGAATGCTTGAGAGATGTCCTATTGAAAAGTTAGCTTCCTGTATTAGTCAGGGTTGTGTAAAGGATTGATTGGATAGGGTGTGTGTGTGTGTGTGTGTGTGTGTGTGTGTGTGTGTGTGTGTGTGTTTGTGAGAGAGAGAGAGAGAGAATGTGTGAGTGTGAGAGTATGTCTGAGTGTGAATGTGTGAATGGATGTGTGTATCTCTCTGTGTGTGAGTATGAGTGTGTGTGTGTGTGTGTGTGTGTGTGTGTGTGTATGATTTGTTAAACTAGCATATAGGCTATGGTCTGGGTAGTCCAATGGGTGTCTCAAGACAGAAAGTCAAGAATCCTGTAGTTATTCAGCCCATGAGTTTGGGCGTCTCAGCTAAGAATGTTTCATTTTAAACATTTCAGTTTCAGTTTCTGGCTTTAATTTTATTTAAAATACATAAATAGATTTTGGTTTAGGATTAGGACAGAATTTCCAAAAATTACCAAGATGGCCCTAAATATACTTCTTCCATTTTGTACTTCGTGTTTCTATGAAGCCATAATCTCCACATTTACAATTATAAAATGAAAATATCAGTCAACTCTGAGCAATGTTAAAGATGCGGTGTCCTGAAATAAGATAAAATATTCAGCCAAGATCTAATTCTTTAGCAAAAATAAAGATCATCCAACCTATTAGAATGTAAATTTGCTTTCATCTTTAATAAATGATATAATTATATTTATAGCAAAATTGCATTAAAGTACATTTCTTTGTAATTTTTTAAATCAGTAAATATTTGATTTGTTTGCCTATTTTATGTACCTATGTACTCAGAGGAGTAGAAGTATTTCTCAGGCAAAAAAAAAAAAAGAAAGAAAGAAAAAGATCATTAGTGGAGGAAGTCTACATAAGTCTCAGCAAGAAGAAATCTTATTTTATCTTGATGACTAGGGTAATTAAATGCTGATGTGAGATGCTCAAACAGTGAATTGTTGTGTTCAGGAAACACAATGAAAGCCCACAAAGGCTCAGTGGCCTCTCTAGTGCCCCCTCTGGGTCATCAGGGGTCTCTGCAGCAAACTCTGCAGCCGGGCAGAGTTCCGGGTGCAAAGGTGGGGTTGGTGAAAACTCAGGTGGTGTGGTGAGCACTTAACCTGCAGCAAGAAGACACCAGCAAGCAGGATGTCAGCCCAGGAAAGGGACGTGCGCATCACAAGCTCATGCCGGCAAAGTCGGGACGTGCAGAGGAGAGTACCAGAGTCTCCGTGTGCCGAGAAAGTCGGGATGTGCAGAGGACAGTATCAGTCTCTGTGGAGGTCTGGCCCTGAGAATAGCAAATGCTCTTGAAGATGTGCAGTAAGCATGGATGAAGTTATTTTTCTAAGAAAAAATATAGATTTTTTTCCTTCTGATGTGTGGAAAACATTGTATTGTGGGGTAAGAACAACAACAAAAGAACCCAATTTGGCAGCAAGTTGCAGAAACAACTTTTGGACCATCCCATCTTCTTGTGTGTTGGTGCTCAACCCCAAACTCCTGCATACTCTGCCCCCTCCCCCCATCTGAGCAAGCTGAGGCCACAGCCCTGACTCACTCCTAAGGCTTTGCCAGACTGTCAGAGGGCCTCAGCCTCAGAAGAGCTTCCTCTCTCCCAGCCTCTGCTCTAGTCTGCAGAGGCTGTTTCCTCACAGCCCTGGTCTGCAAGAGAGAAACAGCCCCAGGAGTCAGAGGGGAGAGGTTGGAGAAACACCATTTTCCTAAAGCGAGTTTCTATTGCTGTGAAGAGGCACCAGGACCACAGCAACTCTTTATAAAGGGAAAACATTTAATAGACCTGGCTTACATTTTCAGTCCATCATCATCATGGTGCGACGTGGTGGCGTGCAAGCAGACACGGTGCTGGAGAAGTAGCCAAGTGTCCTGCATCCTTGTGCAGGCAACAGGAAGTGGTCTCAGACACTGGTGTGGCTTGAGCATGTATGAGACCTCAAAGCCCGCCTCCACAGTGACGCACTTCCACCAATAAGACCACACCTACTCTAACAAGGCCACACCTCCTAATAATGCCACTACCTTTGGGGGCCATTTGCTTTCAAACCACCACCCCGGAAGACAGGAGTCCTGCACCCTGCCTGGTGGGCTAGATGGTGGAGAGTGTCTAGCACTGCCATCCATTTTCTTGCTGTTCTAACTGAAGCTCAGAGCACGCTCCTTTGTGCCTCCTCTGGCTGCCCAGAGAACCATTCTGAGGTTAGCGTTCCTGCAGTGAACGTAGCATTTCACCCATTCCTTTTTGCTCCAGCTCATATTAGGAACACGTTCCTCACTCCATTCCCCCCCCCCTGCCATCATCAACACCCTGTGTCTTCAAATCCGCGAGCTCGCCACTGGGTTCCATTTAGTAAATTGCATTTTGATTTGAAGTAATGAGTGAGGGTGTCTTGGCTTTTATAATGAACAGGACTTAATTTAGTGTATTTCCAAAGTGCCTCTGAAAAGCCCTATTTGGGGACACCATTTGTCAGATAAGCAGTCGGCAATAGCTCTCTTGTCATGGAACCAGTGATATTTTGTCATTAGTAAGAACAGCACGCTCCCATTTAGGAAACACTGGTGCCAAGTTGTCTCCCTAAGGGAATAGGTCCTGTGAGGAAGTGACGTGACACGGCAGGCTGCTGTCACACGGACGTGGTGGCAGGCTCTGAGGAATTGCTGCTGTGTAGAGGGGTCGGCAACGTGTATATGGCTCTCCAAAGCAGATCCCAGGCTGGCCTCGCTTGTCAACAAACCTCCTTCCCTGATTTCATGTGTTTGCCTGTGAGATGGAACACAGGGGCTGGAAAAGGGCTCACCTTGCAAGCACGGGGACCTGTGTTCGATCCCCAGGACCCACATAGGAAGATAAGTGTAGTGACGTACATGTGTAACCCAGTGCTAGGGAGATGGACAGGCAGATCCCTGGGGCTCTCTGGCCAGTTAACCTACCCTTGTCGGTAAAGTCAAGGCCTGTGAAAGACTTTGTCTTGATAGAAGGTAGTCAGCACTGAGGAACGGCACCCGAGGGTCTCCTCTGACCTACACACACACACACACACACACACACACACACACACACACACACACACACACACACTACAGTAACTTGGTTTATTCTAACCTTATTTTTTGCCTCTTGTGTATGGTTTTGCTTTCCTGTTCTGACTGGATCTGTTTGAACTCCATTCTGGGCTTTCATTCATGAATAGGTCTGGTATGTCACACTGGTGTGTACTGTACTATAATTGGTTCTGTACCCGGTAACCCAGCAGTATGTAGACATGGGGCCCAGGCTCTCAGGAGTGGACCCCTTTGCTGTGCCTCCAGAATGCCAGGACGCACATTGTGGGTCTGCTTGGGGTAACCTGGGACTTGGGAAGACCAGGAACAGCACTGACATTCCCTCCAGACTTTCTTCATCTGATAAAGGGCAGGCCAATCACAGATACCACCCTGCCTTGACAGATGTCTGTGCGTCTTTCTTGTGGCTGACGACCCCAAGATCACAGAGAGCCTTTGCCTTAGTGGCTTCCCTGTATGTAGAAGTACAGTTTCTGCCTACTGTCTCAATGATGCCCCTTCATGCGAGGCTAAGAAGTATAATTGCTGAGACCACTAGTGGACGACGTTAGAATCCTGGTGGGGGTCTAGAAGATTCAAGGTATATTCAGCATTCACAACACAAAGGTCATCAAAGGCCAGCCACAGACTGTCTGAGTTCCTGAACTTGTGAGCCGTGGATGGTGGGCGGGAGGGGTGGGGCTCAGTGCCTTCCACATAGCTACATACATGCATATCTGCAGGCTAATGGTCAAATGCACAGCCTTTTTAGAACTTCCTGTGGAAGAACATTTGTTTCCATTCACTTAAACTACAGTTCTAATTAGTTGTTAGTCTGAATTATTAGGGGCTAAACCGCTTAAGCAAATTTGCACAATGTCCTCCATGGCCACTTGGCCACGACCAGGCAGCAAAGCCCAGGTCTATCTTTGTTTGGTACTGGCTGAGTGTAGACCAGCCTGCTGAGTCTGCCTCTGCCTCTGCTCAGGGGTAGCTCTCCGCCAGCTGATTGCAGCTCTACCCCTAAACACGTCTCTCTACCTTACTCTCTCTGCTCAGGGCCAGCTTTCTTCCCTCTACTCATGGAAGTCAAATGTCCTGGTTTCAAGGTGTGACTATCGATACAAAGACTGTGCTGTGTGATGTGGGCACAAGACTCCTGACCCTGCAGTTTCCTGGGAGCCCAGCTCTTTCAGCAGGGCCCACTGGCTGCTTCCGACACGCTTCGCTACCCCTAATAGCTCCCTATTACCAGCTACAATTTAGCATCTGAGCCAGGAGCTGGATGAGGGAAGGGGAGAAAAGAGTGTAAATTATACGGAGTAGCGGGGAACAAAGGTTTTATTTCTCTTGAGCACAACTCTTTGATAGGAAAACGGGGGAGACAAATGTGTTGCTAATTTAATTAAGTGGTATGAGATTTCAGGGTCTACAGATGCCATTTAGAAGGGGATTAATCAAGGGCAGGTGACGAAAAGGAACGGGCACAATGTTGGCATTTTTTAACAATCCGACACAGTCGAACGGCATCAAGGGCTCTTCAAAGGGGACACAGCTTGGCTTTGCTAATCCAGCTCTGCCTCCCCTCCCCCACAGGGCTTGGCTTGTGCTCCCAGCAGCCTTTCCCGTTTCCTTTAAGTAATCAAGGTGCCTGAAATCCACACACCATCCCCACAGCCACCATGCTCTCTCCTCTTTCTGGTCTCTCTGGGAGAAAAGGTGTCCCTGAGGTATCTCACAGCCTCTTCTGAGTTGGCCCCCCAGCCCTACACTAAGCAGTGCATGTGTCCTAGCCTCCTGGTTCCATGGCTGAACACAGAACACACACCCAAGTAGCCGCTGTGCATCAGCAGTCCGTGGTGTCTACTACTCTCTGCTTTGTGGTTTGAAGATCAAGGAAGCAGAGGACCTAGAGCAATGGGGAGGGGGGGTGGAGGCTCAAATACCACCAGAAGTGACACCCACTCTGAAGGCTGGGGAAAGGGTCATGTGACATGGGGGTGCTCATATTCAAGGCTGCCATCATCCACCCTGCCTCTTCAGCTGAGAACTGGTGGTTGAAGAAGATGGGCTATTTCTTCCCGTCACAGCTCCCTGCTGGCTCCTGCAGGTTTGGGACCTATGGGGCATATGTATGGAATCAGTCTTCTCAAGTGATCTTGAGTTTCAGACACCTTGGAGGATACTTTCTGATGAAGAGCCCAAGTGGCATTCTGAACAATCCAGGCTATGCCCTGCTTCCTGTGTTCACATATTATGGATGGCAGAAGAAGTACTTTGTTTTGGGTGTCATATTCTCAGAAGCCAAAGGGGCAGAGAACAGGCTATTAAATTCATGGTCAGGCATGCAATTCATAATAAGGCTCTGGAATTAAGCAAGAGGGTTTTATTTCTCCAGACCTGGCTGTCAGTCAACTCAGCACCTTCAGTGACTGAGCTAGAGAAAGTTCTAGAAGTTTCCTGAAGATCAGAAAGCAAACCAACAGGTCCTGTAAGTGCAGAGGCCTGTGGGGTCTGCAGTGGGTTTCCTGGGGACAAATGTCTGAGGTTTTATAGAACACTGTGCAAAGAGTTTGGGGACCCGGAGTGACTTCAGGAAGACTTTGCATTTGGTTGTAGCTGTGAACTGTCCCCCGCTGGCAGCTCTGGTAGGAGGTAGTGGTGGGAACTTGAGGGGGTAGAGCCTACCTGGAGGAAACTGGGTCACGGAGGGTGTGCCGTTTTGCTGCTCGCTGGCTGCCAAGCAGGAGGAACCTTTCTGCTCTCATGCCCTTCCTCTATAATGTCTATCTTGACACAGGCTTGCCAGCAGGGGAACTGGCCAAGCATGGACTGGAAGCAGGCAGAATAAACCCCTCTTCCTTTCAATGTTTCTCTTGGACATTTGTCTCAGTGACAAAAAGTCGAATAGACCCTCCTTCAGTGACACAGATCACTGAAGTTGGTTCTGTTCCCTGCTGAGTGCTGGGGGAACATGGTATCAGGGGGATCATCCACTCACACTTTCTGAAAGAAGAAATTATTTAAGAATGGTGGTTTTCTGGCAACAGCTAAAGGTGCCCAGAAAACTTGGACCTGCTGGGGCCAGCAGCTTCCCCAGGCACTCTGGGGGTCCCAACTCTTATGTCCACTGCTTGAACTGGTGGGAGTTGGACCAGTAGACTCCTTTAAAAAAAATGCTCTCATGCTGGTGAGGCGGAGTTGAAAGAAAGCTCACTGTTACTCAGCTAAGTGAGAGCCAGGCTCCACAGGTGCCGATCGAGGAAGAGCTAACCCCATTTATTCTGTGAGTGGCAACTATTGACTGCCCTGCTCAGTCCCTTCAGGGGCAGCAAGGGCCTCTGAACACATAGCATGGGCGATGAAGACCAGGGTTGGAAAGCTCTATCCATCCAGCTAAGCAGCTCCTCCCCACTACATTCTGTTTCCAGAGAGCAAGTCTGCCCCTTGTTTAGACGCAATTCCACCTGGATCAGGTGCTGCCCAGGCAGGGCCAGCTACCTTTTTAAAGGGAATACGGATGGGGACAGAAGAATGTAGAACATAAATTTGAATCAATTACATTTCTCCACAGTGAGATAGGTAATGTCTTAACAAAGGCACCAGCTTTGACACATGGGTCTGGTTTGGTCTATTCCTGGATATTCTTAGATCTTAGTTGCCTCCTGTGAAAACGGAGCAGATCTTCCTGGAAACCTCCTGTGTTACTTTGTTGCTGTGATCAACCACTCTGATGGAAAACAACTGGGGCAAGAAAGCGCTCACTTGGTTTATACTTCTAGTTCATAGCTCATCGCACGGGGGAGTCAGGGCAGGAACTCACGCAGGAACCTGGAAGTAGGAACTGATGCGGAGGCCATGGAAGAATGCTGCTTACTAGCTTGCTCTTATGGCTTAGCCAGTTTGCTTTCTTACACAAACCTGGGACCACTATCCAGAGATGGGCTAGGTCTTCTAACATCACTCATCAAGAAAATGTTCCCCATAGACTTGCCTACAGGCCAATCTGAAACATTTTCTCAACTGTGTTTCCCTCTTCCCAGATGACCCTGTTTGTGTCAAGTTGGCATAAAACTAACCAGTACACCCCAAAATCTTAGCCAAGCCGACACTGCTTCCGAGGGAAGAGGAAGTGGAGGGTTTCCACTCCCACTGCCCGTCTGGCCACTCCAATCCAGCCGTCTTGGTGCAGATTAGCTGGCACAGCCACGCTCCTCATGGTATCTGGTGGAGGCAACGTCTGCTCTGCACAGACACTGCCCATTACCGAGAGAGATGTGTGACCCAGGGGTGTCATGGGCAGTCTGCCAGGGCCTCAGATATGCCAGAGGCCCCAACAAGCTCTGTCTTCCCTGTTTCAGCTGCCTTTGTCTCCCAGATGCCCACCTTCCTGGAGACAACTGCCCAGAAATGTTCAGCTAGCCAGCCACCTTTGGGCCTTCCGGGGATCTGCTGGGGTGTTCTGAGCTGTTATTGGTGCCTTGGCTCCTGGTATCCAGCTGCAATTGTATAGCTGTCCCTGAAAGTATTTCCCCAGCTGGACTGCATATTGGCATATATGGAGATGCATTCTGAGGTAGTATTTCACTTCAGGCATTATTCATTTTAGGTGGTTTCCTGGCACTCATTTTGGGTTGGTAGCATAAGGAAGTAGAAAAGATGGGTCCTGGTCCGAGTCCAGCTTCACCCAAGATTGGTAGGTTCAGAGACAAACCACTGGCCCCTGGGACTTAACTTCCTTTATGTGGTAGGGCAAGAGATCAGGTGACCATGCAGGGCCACTGCTAAGAATATTGACCATACTTGGCATGAGCCCTTTGCATGTGCCAGAGCCACTGTGCCCAGGAGGATGCCTTCTTATTTCCTCTCCCTGCAATGGATTATTAGGAGTGCTGGACTGAGTGGGCTAATGGCAGTCTGAGGTGGAGTAGAAGACTTTCTCAAAATGTATAACAGTGTTTTCAGATTTTTTTTTCTGGATAACTTAAGACTCATTTCTTGGCAGTTTGTTATGTATCTAAATTCTTCTTAATGGATCTAAATCCATTGGGCAGTTCTTCATGGTTCTCAATCATGTTCCTGGTATATGTGTGTGTGAGGTCACAGCTATAGTCTAGTCTGGCAGGCCAGCCATTAATTTAAGCTAGCATTTTCTAGTTTCCTTTTGGGGAAAAAAAATCAAGTGTTTGGTTTCAGCTCAACATGGGAGCTAGTGAAGGGTCAAGGATGAGGTAAGTGCAGAGGGCAGGTCCTAGGACTGTCTGGCATTTCCTTCAGCTCTTGTCCGATATGTCAAGTCAGTTAGGAAGAAAGGCTAGGGCCCACAGAGAAAGGAGAATGCAGAAAGCTGCTGTGGGGAGCGTCACACCAACCTTGGGAGGCAGTTGGCAGCACAACCCCTCTTCTCTCAGATTGCAGATGCCAGTGTGACCTTCCTGTGTCTTCCTGAAAGAATGTCACAAAGTGGCTCCTGTTTGCGTGCTGTGGTCATCAGACGGCCAGAGCAGGGCAGACAGGGCAGGGGCTCTGGCTCCTGACCTACAGATGGTTTATATTGTGATGTTGCAAAATCAATTCACACTTGGGAGAACCTATGATTCAGATTTTGCACTTTGCTCTCTATCTGGGCTAGCTATATGCACTGTGAACTTGCCACACTGGGCAGCACAGCAAACCCCAGCCCCTGCCAGCTCTGCAGCTGTGAGGGTAACAGCCAGACACTCTGCTGTTCTGTGTCACCAGCATTGGGGGAGGGGGCATTTTATTTTGTGTGTTTCCCAGCGTGTCCTGAAAACACCCATCTAGTAGATGAGATGATTAATATTTGATTAAAAACTTGGCTTTTTGTTAGATAATTTTGCCCAATTATAAACTAATAGAAGCATGAAGGCTGAGGTATGATACTCAGTAAGTTTGATGTATTTAACACACTTTTCAGGTACTTTCAATTTATAGTGGCTTCCATAGGGACATAATGTCCACAGGGACATAATCCACATGCCTGTGTTTAAGGACTAACTTTCATATTCATCAGCAAGGCCAATGCACTCCAGTGAACTGGCCTCCTTCCTTTGGATCTTTTGTGCAAACCCATTTCTACCGCAACATATTTAAACACTTTAGCATTCATCCCACCCAGCTTATTTAGAGATTCTCAAATTCAAAAGGCCTACCAAACCTCAGTTTCATAAAAGGAAAATCTATAGAATTTGATCTGCAAACTACTTTAAAGTAAATATCCACAATTGGACCTCACTGCCAGGTCAGTGTCTGTGCTGACTCAGACAGCCACT
>CABHPH010136471.1:0-40779 GCA_902168325.1 Peromyscus nudipes | reverse complement strand
GGGAACTGCACAGGGTTTCCTGCAGTGCGTGGAGATGTGAAGGTGTTCAGAGAAGGAAAACCTGGGAGGCAAAGGTAGAATAGTCATCAGAGACCAACTCTAAAGGGCTGGGCCAATGAGGAATAAGTGGGAACGATACAGCAGATTCAGACTTTAGAGCATGAACTCCAGTTGATTGGACGATGGCAAGAAGCGGTGATGGTGATGAACACTTCTATGCTGACTATGTGAGGCCTTGAGGAAGTGGTGATGGTGAGGAACACTTCCATGTTGACTATGTGAGGCTTTAAGGAAGCTGTGATGGTGATGAACACTTCCATGCTGACTATGTGAGGCCCGAGGCTGAGGATCCTAAGACTAGAAATGCCCAGCAGAAACCTTCAAGTGGATTAAGGCAATCGGAGAACAACCAAGTTATCTGAGAAATGGTCAAACAGAAGGTTGTGATCTGCCATCCTAGATCCAAATCCCAGCTCTGTAGGTCATCATGTATGTAACTAGGCAGGCCGTGTAACATTCTGCTTGTTAATGTCTTCATAAGAGCGAAGATAGGATCCTCTTCTTAGTTACTGCTGTGAGGATTGAATGAGTTGATTACATAAAGCCCTTAGCACTGCCTTTGGTACGTGTCACAACATTTTTTAAGGCCAGTTCTCATATGAACTATGATATGGAGGAGGCAGGAGCTGGAGCCTGGTGGGGCAGAGGAAGCTATCCAAAGGAATCTCATTGTTTTGTCTTGGGCAGCGCGGCAGATGGTAAGCACAGGAGGGGAGCAGTGAATAAGGAAGATGATATGGATTGATATGGGAGCCATGGAGAGTGGGAAGCCCAAGGAACATGCCAATAGAACTATCCTTCTTGCCACCATCGAAAGAGTGTGGCCAGTGAAGACCAGGCTGAATGGTTAGAGAGCTAGAGTTCTCAGTGAGCAACTCACATGCTGACTCTGAGGGCCGGGGAAGATAGAGGAAAAGGTGGGAAAGGCCAGGGAGGCAGTTTGAGGAGAGCCTAGATGGCTGAAGGAAGAGGTCAGCCTAGGGAGACTGAGCTGGGATAGTTTGAGAATAAGAAGGAAAACCGGGAAAGAACGGCATCATGAGGCCATGGGGGAGCAGCTGGAACTGTTAAAGGGGCATGGGAAGGCTGTGGAATGAGGGATAAGAGACGACATCCATTTGATTGGGCAATATGCACATTCTGTGACTGTACTGTCAGTCAGTCTGGATAACCGCAGTGATTCCACTTGCTTACTTCACAAAGAAACTTAACATAGAATTAGGAAAAACAGGATCTGGAGAACTGGAAAAGAAAAGAGAATAGAGAAAGTAACTGCAGGAACAACTCCCTCCTTGAGGGCCAGGAAGCAAAGACAAACTGGAGTCTCAGGAGTGGCTCCCCTCTGGATGGGGGGTGCTTCCCACCTGATTCTGATACCTCCAGCTCAGAGAAAGAAGGGCCTTAGGGAGCTGAGAGTCAGGGAAGGAAACTCAGCTCAAGTGGAGCTGCTGCTCTGGAAGCTTGGAAGGTGAACTCAAAAGAACAGAGGTTGAACCTGCAGGTAGTTTCAGGGTCGGGGTGGGGCTTGGGGGTTGCAGGTAAGAGCCAGAGATTGACACAGCATTGTTACTGAGTCACACTAGCTAACGCCCACAGCAGGCTAACAGGAAGCAGAAGCCTGTTCTTACCTCTTTTTGCTTTCCAGTCTCCCCAGAGTGTCCTCTATCAGTCAAACACAATGGAAGCCAGGTGCCATCAGAGAAATAGAGCATTGTAGGCTCTAGGCTCCAGGCTTCAGGCTTCAGACTCCAGGCTCCAGGCTCCAGGCTCCTGCAGTGTACTCCAGAAAGGTGCTTGAGGCAGAGTGATCTGTCAATCTAGTTGTAATGCTTTGGAGGAAAAGCCATCTAGCAATGGACTGAGAAGCAGAAATGTAGACAGTAAATGTGGACTGCTTTCTTAAAAAACAGTGACGCTCTCAAACCAGCCTGACATGTGTATGCATTTTGGAAACCTCCAGAGAGGTTTTTGTTTCTGTTTTTGTGTTTTGATGGGCAGCTGGAGCCCTCCAGGTATGGGCGGCCAGGGCTGTCAACCCAACTAGGACAAGGGTACCTGGGTTAAATCCCCACTGTCAAGGTGTTAAGACACCTCAGAGTGCTCTGTGGATGCCAAGATGAAAGTTAGTAAAACTGGATGTGCATATGCGGGCTTACAGGAAGCACCTTGTAGACCCTTCCAGGGTGAAGCTCATTATTCCTTTTAGAGCAAACTCATTCAGTGAGCCCAGAACTACTCGGGTGTCATTGCCCACAACACACAGGCAGAGACAAATATGAGTTGGTGCAGACCCACAGGAACACATGCGTACTCCTAGGGGAAACAGATAAAAAAGACAGAAATGAGTAAATGAACGGACTCGCTTGTCCAGCGAGTCATTGTAAAGCAGCCGTTCATCTCCAACTGCCTGAGTTTTTAAAGCATCATTTATTACCATTGGAGTTTATTTTTAAAAAGAAATTGAGAAATTGACTTCAAAGGATTGATTCCCCCAAACTAACAGTTGTTAGAATCTGTAATTGACAAGAAACAGCAGTATTTAGGTGGTTTTTGTTTTAAAGAGAGGAAATCCTGCTGAGAATGGCGATGTGTTTACTGAAGCAGCATGCTGAAGCAGAGCTGAGTTAGTAGGAAAGAGACTCGATTAGAAGCTAACTGGGCTGGATTCCAGTCCTGCCTCTGTGTGTGCGTGTGCGTGTGTGTGAGTGTGTGAGTATGTGTGAGTGTGTGTGTGTGAGTGTGTGTGTGTGCATGTGTACATGCATTTGTGAAGGTTGTGTGCATGAATGTACACATGTGCCACACATGTAGAAATCAGAGATCAACAACTAAAGTCTTCCTTGATTGATCTGTAACTTCTTATTGTTTTAGAAGCTGAAAACAATTTTATTAGCGTTTGAGAGGAAAACAGTGTAAATTTTAAAAAAAAAAGGTGACTCTGAAATTCAAATAGGTGGTAGGTAAAATCTAGGAATACTAGATAGTAGAGCAAAGGAATGGAGATGTGAGATATGAAAGGGAAAGGTAAAATTCACAAAGAATTCTAGGAGGCCTCACATTTGACTAACAGGGCTGAAGGAGAATATAGTGGTATTTTATTTGTACTGAAATGTGATTTTATTTGTATGTTAATAAATAAAGTTGCCTAGGGGTCAGAGCTATTAGCAAGCCATAGCAAAAGCCAGGGCGGTGGTGGCACACGCCTTTAATCCCAGCACTTGGTAAGCAGAACTAGGTAGATCTCTGTTTGTTCAAGGATACAGCCAGCATTGGAGACACACGCCTTTAATCTCAATACCAACCATAGAAGACCTGGAGTGACCACAGACAGGCAGTGACGAGACGGTCATGTGGTTGGGTTTACAACCAATGAGAAGGCAGAACAGGAAGTCTTTATAAGACAAACGCACAGGAAGTAGCTCCCTTTTTTTTGGAGAGGTCTCCTGGCTGAAGAGGCTAGCTGAAGCAGGCAGGTAAGGCTCTTAGCTCTGACCTCTTGGGCTTTTATCTTTACGTTGGCTCTGTGTTTCTTATTTAATAAGATGGTTGGTTACATCTACAAGAAAGAATTACAAAGAGGAAGAAATCGCCAGAGAACTGTCTCAATGGATCTTTCCAGAATCCAATGAATCTCCAAATCAAGAAGCCTGCTGAATGCTCAAGACAAATTAGCTACTAAGTCTCTGTACATATATCCACATGTACATACCTTTAGACTTATCATCATAAAATTTCAGTAATCAGGAATAAAGAAAAGATATTGAGAATTTTTAATAGAAATATAAATTTAAAATAGTACTACAAAAAACAAGAACTTTGATTACCCCGCCCCACCCACTGTGCACAAAGTTGGCCAGATACTCTTAGGTTGTCAAGCCCTGGTTCCAGGAGCATCCCTACTCTTCAGTGCTATACTTCTTTCCTAGGGTCACTGAGACTGAGCTACCAGGCCAACACTGGCATGTTGAATTTTAGTGAGCTCTCTCTGTGAGTCAGCTCTGCACAAGTACAATACAACACTCAAGGAAGTCTAATCTATAAAAAGAAAAGTATCTCACTCACAATTTTAGAGGTCCAAATTCTAAATAAGCAGGCTCTTGGTTTGGCCACTCATGAATGCAGCAGAGGGTGTCACATCATGGTAGGAATGCATGTAAACAAATTTTATAAAAGGAAACATTTAATGGGTGGCTTGCTCACAGTTTCAGGGAGGAAGTCCATGACCAGCATGGTGGAGAGCATAGTGGCAGACAGACAGGCAGGGCGCTGGGGCAGAGGGAGAGGCAGAGAGAGGGAGAGACTGATCTCGGTGTGAGCATTTGAAAGCTCAAAGCCCACCCCAAGTGACATGCCTCCTCTAAAACAGGTCACACCTTCTAATCCTTCCCAAACAATTCCACCAACTAGGGACCAAACATTTAAACATATGAGTCTATGGGATCATTCTCTTTCGAACTGCCACACATACATGTATCATACACAAGTCCACAGTGGGCCTTGTCTTGGGCCTGTAAGTCAGTTCTCTTCAAGCTTTATTCTGTTCTATCACCTCTGATCCCCAACACCCAAATGTAGAACCCAAAGGCAGGTGAAGAGACAGCAGGCATCCTTTATTCGTTTGACCCCTCAGCCGGCGTCCCGGGTAGTCACCATATGGTGGTGATGCCATTTTCTTCCAGGTGCTCAGCACATTTGCTCTGCAGCAACAGTGAGTTCTTTCCACTGATGTCTCCTGTCTGTCCCCATGGACATGTAGATGTCATATATTCCCAGGTTAGCTGAAGCTCTGCCCACTTCAAGACATTCCTTGGACCAGTGGGGCTGCTCTTCCCATTCCCACTCCGGTCCTCTGTACTGGTGACAGTGAGTGGAAGGGCAGCGTCAGGCCAACGTGGAAAGAATTTTTCTCTAGGAACATAGCAACTACACCGTTAAGAGAGGTTAGGTTTGGGACATGTGTTACTCCATGTTGTAACATTCTAAGTGGTGTGGGGATATAATCAAAACATAAATTCTTGCTTGTATTCCCCGGCTTACTCTGGATGGGACTTGCATGTGCATCCATCATGAGTGGAGCAAATCCACAACATCTGAAGGACTCCCTGGAAGCTGATACTCAGAGGGTCCTGATGGATGATGCAAGCAGAATCTAGTAGATGTATTACAAAAACAACCCAGGCACATAGATATGCATCAGTGATCACATGTTCCCAAGAACTTGACATTATAACATAAAAATATTGCTACTCTTTTGTGGTATAAGTACAAAATTATCCAAAACTGGTGCAGTTGCCAATTGTGTTTAGACACCATGAAGAGTCTTTATATATACTCACAAAATAGTAAATATTATTACCTCATCTCTATTCATTATTCTAAATTGTTTGCAACAAAATACTGTATCCCAATATGGCCCCATGAGTGATATAATGCTTTTATATTTGTAATTTTAAAAAATAATTTATTCTTTAAGATAGGGTTTTGCCAAGAGGGAAATATAAAAATAAGTGAAAATTTTCCTCAAAATCATATGACAGAGACACAATCTTGATTACATCATTGTGGATATCTTTTCCAGTAAATACACAGATATAAAGGTGGGAAATCAGGATTACTTTTAGAGAAATAGTTCTATAATAGATTATAATTAAAATACATACAAATAAGATTACACATGAATAACTTAAATGTACTCGAATTTAACATAATCTGGTATTAAACTTTAAAAGCAAGTAAACTTCAATGAAATTTGTTGCCCCACACACAGCATACATAGCATGAACTGGAGTAAATATTTTCTAGTACATCCTAACTCAGCCAGTGGGGTCACTTCTTTGCCCTTAAAATGAAAGCTTTCTAATTATAAAAGGTATATATAAGGTTTTTCTGTGCACCCTAAGATTGCCTCAAACTCATCTACTCAAGCCTCAGTTCCCTAAAGTGCCATGATCACAGATGAGTACTACCATGCCCAGTGGTTTATAATACTCTTCTAATCAAATAATTTCTCTAGAAAGAAGCCTTAAAATTGTCTAAGTTTTCATGCACATTGGAATACCCCTGTTTATAGGAAAGGGAGAATGTATTCCAGTCCATTAAGTGTTTCCAGAAAAAGTAACTCAAGATCCAGGAAACATGATATTCAACACAGAAAATGAAGAGTCGAATCCAAGGGTAACAAATAGAGAAATCAACTAGCTTAGAGCTAAGAGAAGAATGGAGAGTCCTGGCAAAGGGATCCTTGATAATAGCCTGTATAGTTTTCAACTTCTGAGATGACCAAACGATAACAGCAAAATTATGATGAAAAATAGGTAATTTAAGTAAAGTAATGTAATCATTCATTGTCTTTCACTGATCCCATAAATTTCATTTACATAACTACCTTCTGTAAATATTGACTATTGATTTTAAGCTTTTGTATACAGCTTTTAAAGAAATCATTTAATAATTAGGGTCATACAGAAGAATGTTATGTCATTGACTTTAACAACACGGAGGTAGATTGAAATGACAGAAATGGGTGAGGGAACTGTGAGGAAGGTTCTGAGGGCTCATGGAAGGACCCGAGAGACCTACTTTAGTGGTTGACAGGGTGAAGTATAAAGAGAAGGGCAGAGTGCTAGCAGCCTTGTCTTTCAAAGTGTGGACAGGATTATGAACTGATGACAATACATTTCAAAATAGAAGTATATACATGTATATATAGATATATGCTGACATTCCCAAGCTACCCTAGAAAGACACTAAACATAGTGAGGACTGCTTTGGGAGGATAGATAGGAGACTGGCGCAATGAATTCGATATCTGTGCTAATGTTGGGTGGTAGATGCTAGATCACAAATAAGACTGAATTCATCAAGTCATCACCTTTTTGATTCGAGGGACAATTGTGTAAGAAACTTGCTTTTTATTAGAAATTTTTTTTTTTTTGGTTTTTCGAGACAGGGTTTCTCTGTGTAGCTTTGCGCCTTTCCTGAATCTCGCTCTGTAGCCCAGGCTGGCCTCGAACTCACAGAGATCCGCCTGCCTCTGCCTCCCGAGTGCTGGGATTAAAGGCGTGCGCCACCACCGCCCGGCCCTATTAGAAATATTTTAAAGCTATATTCTCAACTGTTATTTCTTTACTAAAAATTAAATTCTAAGTTTTAAAAAGTTCAGAATTCGTCTGGGCAGGGTGATTTTGAAGGCACCCTTCATGTCTGTCTGAAACCCACATGAACTGCTCCTCAAGCTCACCTCACCCTGCAGGAGCCCTGGAACTTTCCCTTCCCGAAAGTCTGGCATATATCCAAGCTATTTTCTTATCAGAAGCCAGTCAGGTCAGGCCACTGGGAACCTCTTGAACACTATTTTAATAAACGTCAAGTTTTCATTCTTGACCTTATTTTGTCTTCTCAGCATCTCTATTAAGTAATTATTCCAATCATCCGCATCTCAAAGATGAGATTCAATGAAACTAATTAATTGCCCTGAGTGGCCTGGGCTTCAGATTACTACAATGCATCTGAACATATGGACTCATCCAGTCCTTTTCCCTGCAGCTGAGGCGTGAGGACACACAGCAAGGTGTTCTCTTCAAGAGTTGAGCTGTCTGGAAATGCAATGCCCTCCATTATAGGCTAGTACTTTGGGGAATCTGATGGAGGTTGGAAACTGTAGCTGCCTTCTCACTCTTGAGCTCATGAATGCCAGTGATCTGAGAGAACACTCACCAAGGTTCTCATTAGAGGACCCAGAAGACTTACCCTGCCAGTTAGTATCGACAGTGTACAACATCTGGAAGGCACTGGTACAACCATTTCAGACCTCACAGCAGCATCTGTCTTCTATCTTGACATTTTTTGCAAGTCCCACATCATAGTGAACTACTCCTGCATTTCTCATTCGTACTTTGGGAAGAGGAATGCTTCCAGGACAAGTCGTCTTGGGGAGTGGGGAACCCAGGGAATGTTCTAGATAGGATTCCACTTAGGCCTGCCAGAGAAAACATCTGCCTTTCCAGCGAGTGCTGGCCCACATAGGCTGCCTACAATGAGTTCATTTTTGGTGCATAGGGCTGCAGAATTTTTAATGAAAGTGTTTCAAAGGAGTATAAGCCAGAATTCTTGACTTACAGAAATTCCACAGGACACTGGAGAAAGCTTATGTAAATTCTTGATGGAAATATTGCCTACTGAGAGTGACTGAGCCAAACCGGCCATCTCAACCTCACAAAACCTTTATTTGGCCTTTTTGGTCCCCCGTGCCCTTCACACACAGTGGAACCCACATGGCAGTACAGTCCTGTGGTTCTATTGTACAAATCTGGGATATTTTTTCTTAGCTCCCTACCTATCTCTCAATTTTATGTTTTAATATTGCTTCAGCTTTCTAGTCAAGTCTCACTGGTCTCAGTAAGGCCCACTTTATCCCAGTCATACTATCCAGTAAAAAAGACTCAGTATTGCTAGAAACCATTCCTTATGCCCTCCAAAAAAGTATATAAAGTCTCTTTGATATGTGAATTTATATTTTTAATTCACATTTTTAAAAATACTCAAATGAGACATAATCAGAATACTTTTAAGGACTCAAATTCAGACAGGGAAAATAAGAAATAAAAAGACAGCAAAATAAGTATTAAGAAAAGAGAAACTAACATAAATCTCCTGGGACCCATTTTTATTAGATTTTTTTTTCAAATGAGAAACTACCATGCTTCAAATAACTGTGGGCTTCTTCCTCTTCCTCTTTTTCGTAGGTCAGATACATAAACTTAGCCTAAATTTCTGGAACAGATAGGCAATAAACTATTTATAACATCATTTTGTCCTAGTTAACTTATGACTAATCCTAAATAATTAAGAGAGTCTGATGGCTGGATATATATACAAAGCAAACTTGTCGAATAAGGGTCATTTCTGCCTGAAACCCAAAGCCTGGGTCCCGCAGAACTATAGTTACCACGTTACAATAGCTACTGATGGAATATATGAGCAAATCCTAGAATCCTGTGGCCAAAAGTGGAGTTAGGAGGAGGGTGCTCCAGATTTGGATAGCAAGGTCACTACGAAGGGGACCACCCTGGGCATTAGTAAAGGCCTAACTGGTAACTTTTAGCTATCTACACTTCACGAAACTCTTCCATATGGACTCTTACCTTGAAAATTTGGGAAACAAAACCCAGTTACCACTTTCTGCCGCTTCTTTGTGACACCCACATTGCAAACCTCTCTCGTCTCCCTCCAGATGAATCTTTTGTACAGCAGGGCTGCCCCCAAAGCCTATCATTTTACCAACACTTAAAAATATTTTCTCAACATTCTCAGCTAGTGCTCAAAATTGGCCTGATATATATAGAGCCTCCTTTGTGGAATAACAAGATTATTTTTATCGTTTTCCGATTCTCTAAGGCCCGACCTGTCACCAAAGAACTTCTAAAAATACCAGGATGATAATGATCTCCTTCGTCATCCCCCTCTGTGCTTATGGCTTCATTAGGAGGGTTGGGGTTTTATTTATTTTCTGAGAGGTCTCTCCAATCATGACACACATTTCATTGCTTCAAGAACACCTAGGATAGATGTTGTCGCCATTCTGGGAAGGTGGTTGGTTTTGTTTCCACCTTTATAGGAAAGCATTTTCGTGAAGCATTCGTTTTGATTCATTCTCGGCTTGTTTTTTTGAATTGCACCTTTGAGTTGCAAGTGTATCGTGATGGAGTCTGGAAGACAAATGCTCACCGAGGAGAGTAATTTTGTTCTTTTGGTAAATCTCATTCAACTCAGTAGCAACAAGAGCAGTGAGCACCTACTATGTGCTAGGAATGGAAGGATGAATACAGAGCTCTTTGCCCTCAGGTGTCTTCTTGCTTACCAGGGTAGACAGTTTCACGAAGGGTAACAACAGCACACTGTAATTAGGGCTATAAAACATTGCCGTTTGTATAAGCATACAAGGACAGGTACATCAACAAAGGGGCACCTGGGCTAGCAAAATGATTTGCAGGTAAAGGTACTTGCAGTCAAGCCTGACTACCTGCGTTCAATTCCAAGGACCCACATGGTGGAAGGAGAGAATTGACTCCCCAAAGCCATCCTCTGACCTAAGCTGGACCTGACCTAAAAGCCTCCTCCCTGGGGACTAGCTTTAATGGTACCAAAAGGTGGCATTCAACTTCCAAATTAAGGAAGCAACCAATAGTCCTACCCAACTAGGATGTCTATGAACCACAAAAACAACCAGCATAGCACAATGACTCTGAAGGTTCGGTAACGCCGTGCATAACTTGGCAGTAACCAACAGCTCTCTAATTGGATATAGGACTCATTCAACAAGAAAAAAAAATCACGCCTGGTACTGGAAACCTAGCCATCTCCCCAGTGCTAGGGAAGTTACATGTCTTGGAGGAAAGCCTACAACTGCCACTTACTAAACCAACATAATCCCTAACATTTATCCTTATACACACAGGCATGTACAGTCAGCTTTCACCCTTCATCAGGGAAACTTCTCTTTGCAACAGATGGAGGCCATTGCAGAAAACCACAACCAATCAAAATGCAGAGCTCTGGAGTCCAGTGCCAATAGACACGTCGACAGCACAACTCCTGCACCTGAGGCTCAGGGACCACTGAAGAAGAGGCAGAAAGACTATACAGAGGGTCGGGAAGTTTGCTGGGAGGCTGTGTCTCCTAGAAATGTCAGAGAAGCTGCACCCATGAGGTCTCACCAACACGGCTGCCTAAACATGAGCTGAACAAGGACAACACCAATAAACAGGCTAACATGGATGGGGGAAAGTTCATGAGGCCTCAGCCCTAGACAAAATCCTGAGAGCAGGAGAAATAGCCTTCCCCAAGGAAGAGCACACCAATCGATTATCCGATGATCAGCCCTGAAAACATATATATACAAGTAACATTATATGGACTGAGCAGGTTGTATTTATGTATTTAGGAATACACACACACACACACACACACACACACACACACACACAAAACTACAACAACAATTTAAGAAAAAGAGGCCAAGAAACTGAATGAGAGCAGCGTGGGTACATGAAAGGGACTGATAGGAGGAAAGGGAAGGGGGTAACGATGTAATTATATGATAATCTTAAAAATTATATATAATGGTTCTCTGAGTTCCACATGTATGGCATAGCATAGCATATGTATGTGCAATATATGTGCCATATGTATGTGCCACATGTACACACACACACACACACACACACACACACACATTAAATAAATAAATACAGGGAGCTAGAAAAATGGTTCAGGAGTCAAGAGCACTGGCTGTTCTTCCAGTGGACCCAAGTTTGGTTCCCAGCACCCATGTGGAGGCTTACAACTGTCTCCAATTCCAGGGAATCCAATACCCTCTCCTGGCCTCTGGGGACACTAGGCACACATATGATGTACATACATTATATGCAGACAAAACAATTACAGACATAAAATAAAAGCAAGCAAATCATCTAAAGTGAGGCCAACAAATCCTGCCTAACTAAATCAGAAAGGAAATATAACGAGAAATAAACCATGTTTTCGGTAGATTCTGACACTGTCTTGTTGCTCAGAGATGAGATTGTATTGAGATTGTACATCACTCTTTGTGTATCTTTGGTTGAAATAAAGAGGCTTATTTTAGAGAGTTGTTGGAAGCATCTGCTCCTGGAGTAGAATTTAGAATATATTCTTGGGAGTAGGCTCTTCAACATTTATTCCTGGCTGTTGGCTTTGGTGAGTCTTTTTCAGCCACACATATATAGAAGTGCCTACTTATTCACCCTGCAGGAACTCTGAATAGAAAGTGTCCTAACTGTAGATGCATCAAATGGAGGGTGCCCATTACTCTAACAATGACATTCTATCATTTCATGGCACAAGGTGAAATAATTATGTCAACTATCATATTGTCTATTCCTTTGACAATAATTTTTCCTTTATTTTGAATATCTACTTTGTGAAGAAAAAGACAGCATATGCTTGAAAATGTTATGAAGCTAGGACATCAGATTCAGTGTGTATTATCAGCATAAGCAGACATGTTCGATACTGCTCAGATTCTCCCACCAGATGATTTAGCATTGAGTTGTAGCTCTGCCTAGCTGTGTTTTTCAGAACACCAATTTAGCCTCTCTGAACTGCAGTTTCAGAGTCTGAAGAAAGACACCCAACATACAAACATAGTTTGAGCACAACTGAGACACTGTAAGTTGCTTAGTCTGGAGGAAGGACTTAATAAAAAGTCATTTATCTGCTTACCCAAGTCAGAAGCACGCTTGAGGAGATACTCAGTGAATAAACTAGGGACATGGACATCGAGAATGTGCGTAAGCAAACTGTTAGATAGCTGACGTCTTCCATCTTTTGAAGTAGCACTCAGTTCCCAGGCTTGGCCCCTCAACAGCTGTACTGGTCATGGGGGAAGAGCAGGAATCTCCTCATCACCACCTCACTTCACTGTGCTGTGGTCTGCACTGCTGGGGTGTCCACGGGATTGCCTGTGACTGCTTGCATCCCCACCACTGCTATATGTAAATCAGCAAAGCTCCAAGTTTCTATAGTTCAGAAGAAATCTTGAACTTGCTGTGGAAGACTCCTGAGGATAAACGGTGCTGTAAGAAGAACGTTTTTCATGAATGCTACTGTCTCCTAACATCCAAATTCTATGAACAACAATTCAAAAGCCAACAGATGTTCCTGAAGCATGAACACAGCTGTGATTAGATTAGGCTCCTTGACGTCCTTGGTGTTCAAGTCCTAGTCACACACAATGGATCCAACACATCCTGAATTCCTGGATAGTTGATGGCACAGACTCGTTTTATTTCTTCATTATTGTCACCTAAATTGTCCTTTTCCTAGAGACAAGTGCATCTCAGGAAGTCATACTGGCTTTCGAAGACTCAGCAGGAAGGGAGCCATCAAAGTGTCCCAGAGAAGAGGATCCTTGGAGGGATGGGAGGTGTATAATTGAGCTCCAGTTCAGTCCCATTGCTGAAGGAAACCTTTAGTTGAATTTGTAGTTGTTTTTATTTTTTCTAGTTTAGTGAGAATGTAAAGACCAGATTATTACGACAGGGGGTCGGGTTTTCTCTGTGGAATATTTTAAGCATCCTGATGTCTCTATCAATCTAGTAGGAATGAACTGAACTGATAGAATCCTATGACTAATAGGGAAGATTTGTGGAATCTTTGGGATGAAGCCTACTTGATTGTGGTGGATGGTCTTTTTGATGTGTTCTTGGATTCAGTTTGCAAGTATATTATTGAGTATTTTTGCATCTATGTTCATAAGGGAAATTGATCTGCAATTCTCTTCTTCGTTGGGTCTTTACAGGGTAACTGTGGCTTTGTAAAAACAATTGGGCAATGTTCCTTTTTATTTTGTGGAATAATTTGAGGAGTATTGGCATTAATTCTCTTTTGAAGGTCTGATAGAATTTTGCCCTAAAAGTATCTGGTCCTGGGTTTTCTGGTTTGGGAGTCTTTCCATGACTGCTTCTATTTCACTGGGGGTTATAGGTCTGTTTAAATTGCTTATCTGATCTTGATTTAACTTTGGTAGGTCATATGTATCAAGAAAATTATCCATTTCTTTTAGATTTTCCAGTTTGATGGAGTTTTTAAAGTATGTCCTTATGATTTCTGGATTTCCTCAGTGTCTGTTGTTACATCCCCTTTCCATCTCTAATTTTGTTAATTTGGATATTTTCTCTCTGCTTCTTAGTTAATTTAGGTAAGGGTTTGTCAATCTTACTGATTTTTTTCCAAAGGACTAACTTTATTTCATTGATTATTTGTATTGTTTTTGTTGTTGTTCCTATTTTATTGACTTCAGCCCCAAGTTGATTATTTCTTGCCATCTACTTCTTCTGGATGTTATTTCTTCTCTTTGTTCTAACTCCTTCAGGTGTGCTGTTAAGTTACTAATATGAGATCTCCTCTTTTCTATGAGGACTCAGTGCTATAAAATCACCTCTTTGAACTACCTTCATGGTATCCCATAAGTTTGGTATGTTTTGTATTCATTTCATTCAATTTTAGGAAGTGTTTGATTTCTTTCTTAATTTCTGTCATTCGGTGATGAGTTGTTCAGTTCCTATGAGTTTGAAAGCTTCCTATTGTTTCTTGATAACCAGCTGTAATGCGTGGTGGTCAGATAGGATGCAGAATGTTATTCCAATTTTCTTGTATCTGTTGAGACTTGCTTTGTATCCAAGTATGTGGTCTATTTTGGAGAAAGGTCCATGAGGTGCTGAGAAGAAAGTATAGTCTTTTGTGTTGTTTGGATGAAAGGTTCTGTGCATATTTATTAGGTCCATTTGGTTTCAGGGTTTCTGTTTAGTTTTGTCTGGATGATCTGTCTAGTGGTGAGCGTAGGGATTGAATTCTCCCACTGTCACTGTGTGAGGGTCAGCATGTGATTAAGCTGCAGCAGTGTTTCTTTTATGAACTCGGGTACCCTTGTGTTTGGTGCATAGATGTTTAGAATTGCAATGGCCTCTTGAGTTATTTTTCATATGATGAGTATAAAGTGTCTTTCCTTGTCTTTTCTGATTAATTTTGGTTTGATGTCTGTGTTTTTTGGTTGGGGAATTGAGACCATTGATGTTGAGAGTTGTCAATGAACAGTGTTTGTTGATTCCTGCTGTTGTATTGTTCTGTTGTAGGTTTTTCCTCCCTCTTTTGATTTGATGATCTGAGATGATTTATTTTTGTGTTTTCTTGGGTGCGGTTAACCTCTTCAGGTTGTTTTCCTTCTAGCACCTTCTGTAGAGCTAGTCTTAGAGATAGTACTTAAATTTGGTTTATCTTAGAATGTTTTCTTTCTACATCTATTGTGACTGAAAGTCTTGCTGGGTATAGCAGTCTGGGCTGACATCTGTGGTCTCAGAGTCTGCAGCACATCTTTCCAGGCACTTCTGGCTTTTAGAGTCTCCATTGAGAAATCAGGTGCAATTTTTATAGGTCTGCCTTTATATGTTGCTTGGTCTTTTTCCCTCTCAGCTTTTAATATTCTTTCTTTGTTCTGTATGTTTAATGTTTTGCTTATTGTGTGCTAAGGAGACTTTCTTTTATGGTCCAGTCTATCTGGTGTTTTGTAAGCTTTTTATACATTTATAGGCACCTCCTTCTTTAGGTTAGGAAAATTTTCTTCTATGATTTTGTTGAAAATATTTTCTGTGCTTTTACCTGGGTTTCTTCTTCTTCTATTCCTATTCATCAAAGTTCATAGTGTCTTAGATTTCCTGTATGTTTTGTGCCTGGATTTTTTTTTTTAATTTAGCGTTTTCTTTGACTGGGTATCCATTTCTTCTATCTTATCTTCAATGCCTGAAGTTCTTTCTTCCATTTCCTGTATTCTGTTGGTGAGACTTACCTCTAAGGTTTTTCTTTGACTTCCTAAGTTTTTCAGTACCAGTTTTACCTCTATTTGAGTTTCCTTTAGTGATTTAATATTTACTTTCGTATCTTGAACTGTATTCTTTATTTCATTCCACTGTTTGTGTTTTCGTAGATTCTATTAATGGGCGTATTCATAGCCTCTTCCAAGTCTGTGATCACATTCATAATAGATATTTTGAAGTCCTTTTCCTGTGCTTCAGCTGTATTGCACTTCTCTGGGCCTACTATATTACGGTTTCTGAGTTCTGGTAGAGACATTTTGTCCTGGTTGTCATTGTGTTTCTATGCTGGTGTCTAGACATCTGGAGTTGGGATGATTATAATTCTAGGTGTTGATATCTAGTCTTGTCTTTCTTGGGTGGGTTCTCAGTTACCTGGTTTCTGTTGGAGAGTGTGATGGCTGTGCTACCTGGCAGGTAGTACTCCTGAGTCCAGCCAGGATTGGTCCTGGGGGTCCCAAGAGTAGAATGTGTTTCTAGGTATAGGGAGTTGACATGAAGAAATGGGGATGGACTAGAAGGGGCATGGCTGAGGGGGTCACAGGAAGGAGATAACCTGGGACTGTAACAAGGGGTCTGCAGAGTCTCCAGGGAACGGAGGCAGAGAGGGAAGACAAGCCTGCTACAGGGCTGGGGATGAGACTGGAGAGTTGGAAATGGAGAAAAGCAAGGGTGAAGATAGCCTCCCTGATTCCCAGGGCAGCTTGGCCAGCAGGTTGCCAACAGAGAGTGCCTCAGGATGTTGGCAGCTGAGATGAAGGGACAGGGTGAAGAAGGAAGGCTGTCAGATAAGATCTGCAGCCTCCCCCCACCTTGGGAATGGGGGGCAGAGAGGAAGGAGAGGCCACAGAGGTGGTCTGCTACAAAGCTGGGGATAAAACTGGGGAATCAGGATTGGAGGACTGGAAGGAGGGTGAAGACAGCATGCTTGCTTCCCAGGCCGGTGAGGCCATGAATTTCTAGGTAGAGTGCGCCTCCAGGTTTGGAGGGTCAGGCAAAAATCATCTCGTCACCCATCAGAATGCAAAAAGCTGTTGATGGCAGTTTCCTTGTTAGTAACCAGTCTGCTTGTTCAGGTGGTGCCTCACAGTTTGTATCAAGTACAAACACTGCTCTCTGAGAACAGACAAGCTGTGGAACTGTGGAGCCAAGGCTGAAGATTTTGGACGTGGTCCCACCAGCTTAACATAAATGTGTTACTCACCTACCAAGTTAGGAGAAGCAAGGCTACTCTAACCACTGGAACATTCCTGCAGTGTCTCGGAGGACATTTCTCTGTGGCTACACTCAAGGAATCACCAGCTCCATGCCTGACTTATGACTATTTCCCTATATTGTATGCATTTGGGATACAGTTTTTTTTTTCCCAAGGTAACTGGTGTCACATTAACAAAATAACAAAGTCTGCTGCTTTTCTGTTGTGGTGTGGAAAATCCACCATGTGCCATACACACCCCAACCTGTGTCTCCTGCTTCCTGGAAAGATCAGGAGGCTGTTTAAAAACATGGTTGGTTGCTGTGGCCATTAGCCCACTGGGCACAGATACCCAAAGCAAGGCATGAATGCAACCATAACTTTACTTACGTCTTAAAACATAATGAAATCTGTTTTTAGTACCTGGACTGTCCATTGTGACATCGTGTCTTAATGTCAAAAGGTAGGACACATCTGAGTAAGGCTTCTGCACAGACAAGCCTCAGTAAAACTTGCCAAGCAGTGGTTTAGTCCAGCAGAGAACACAAAAAAGGTGGGACACAAAAATGAGAAAAAGTTACACAGAGCTGCATATCTAGAGGGCAATAAGTGGGTGGTGGGAGGTGCCACAGCGGAGAAACAGAACACACAAACCAGACATTTAGAACTCTGGATGATGGCAGCCAAAGAATCCAGGATCAGAGAGACCAGGAGATGGGGTGGGGTGGTGCAGAGCTTGTCTTCCCCATCACCGGCACAGCCTCTTCACCGTCACAGCCTCCTCACCGTCACAGCCTCTTCACCGTCACAGCCTCTTCACCGTCACAACCTCATCACCGTCACAGCCTCTTCACCGTCACAGCCTCTTCACCGTCACAGCCTCTTCACCGTCACAGCCTCATCACCGTCACAGCCTCATCACCGTCACAGCCCCATCACCGCCACAGCCTCTTCACCGCCACAGCCTCATCACCGTCACAGCCTCATCACCGCCACAGCCTCTTCACCGCCACAGCCTCATCACCGTCACAGCCTCATCACCGTCACAGCCTCTTCACCGTCACAGCCTCTTCACCGTCACAGCCCCATCACCGTCACAGCCTCTTCCTGTCTTCCTGGTGCCCAGATAATGGATGCAGTTCACTTGTTCTGAATTCCTGTCTCCCTCAAACCAGAACAAAAGTTGTGATCTGTCTCCAACAAACCGACTATCTTCTTTCCCCTTAGGCAAGGGGCGACACTGAATTACCTGTTTAGAGATACAAGTGACAGTACCTACTTCACTGTTCATATAAAACTAATTTGCTTTATTAAGACCAGAAAGGCTAGAACAATCAGGTATTTAGACACAGGCTTCACCAGTCCAAGATTAGAAGAGTCCTTGTATTTTTCTCTGAATCATCTATTTTTTTGTAATAGCCTTGTCATTATTCAAATGTAAATACTTTGATTTTTAATTTTTTAACTGAAGCAAAATATACATGAGAAAAAATGCTTTCCTCAAGTTCATAGTCTTACATGCCAAATACACCCATGCAGATAGCACTTAGCTCTAAAGCAGGAAGTCGCCAGAAGTCCCTCCCTCTTGCCTCCCCCAGTCATTCTTCCTCCAGAGTAACTATTTTCTAGCTTATGACAGTGCAAATATATTTTTCTGTATGTATCTTACATGACTGAAACAATACAGCCTTCTGTCTGTTTTCTTTCAACACTGTTCATGAAAGCCACCATACTGTTGTATGTAAGTTCAGATCTTCCTCCTCACTGTACGGTTCCCACAAAGAACAGCATACTACAGTGCACCCATTTCCATGTACAGGGTACCCTGTAACTTCCAGCTGAAAGGAGCTACTTCAAATGTACACTGTGCACATCTTCATGTATGACTTTGATAAGCATGAAATACGTCATAAAATTAGTAACATCTGACCCGAAGGCAAATGACCATGAATATTTCTTTGTTTCCTAGGTCCCACAGGAGCAAGTTCAGTAAGAAAATGTGTTCTGAGCATATTTAGGAATCCATCTAAAAAAAATAAAGCAATAAAAGAGAAAATAAGATGATTTGACATTCATATCATCTCATCACAATATTTTGGCAGTTTGCTCCCTAAACCCAAGCAGCAACAGCTAAGCTTCCACACAGCTTGGATTCTCAAAGCTGTGAGGTCACAGCTTTCTCACCAACACCCTCTGCCTGCCTCCCGACAACTTGCGATCACCTCAGTCATGTCTATTCTCAGCTCATATAGAATTCTTTTTTTTCCCTCAAAAATACTTTCTCCTAGTCTATTTTTCCCCTTTGAAGTTCTCTGGCGATTTGAAAATGAAACTATACAGATACTCCAGTCTACTTACCCATCTTCCAAAGGCCACTGGAAATGGCAATGAGAGGAGAATGAGCTTCTGAGTTCTTCCCAGATCCTTCCACTATGGGTGGTGATGGGGGATGAGATGGGGGAGGAAGACATGGCCCCTGAAACCGGGATCATCTAAAGGAAGAATAAGATGGTCTGTGGGTGGCTGACAGATTGTATCGCAGGCTAGACTGGGTTGGGGATGGCTGTGGATCTGTGGGATATCTGCTTCTTTGGGAATTCATTTTCTAGGACTCACCTGCACACCAGATGCCAAATGTACTGGTAGTCTAGACACCGGCCAACCAAGCTTTTCCATCCTGGCCCCAGATGCTGTTCAGGAGGTTCTTGCCCTGCCCAGTTCCTGCCCCCAGAGAACATAAGAGCTAATACAGTGGTGGTGTCTTTGTGTTCCACATGCACACTATGGCATGCATGGACACATGCGTGGACACATGCATGGACACATGCATGGTAACTAGCCAACTAACTAACTAACCAAACAAATAAATATAATAAAAGAGGTCTTTCAGGAACCCCAGATTTCTCAAAACTTTCTCTCACATACTGTACCTGTGACCCTGTGAGCCGTGGAGAGTCTGAAACTACTAACAGCCAAATTTCCTGGTTTCTGCTCACCAGGAAGCAATGCATTATCTACTGTCTTCAGAGAGAGAGAGAGAGAGAGAGAGAGAGAGAGAGAGAGAGAGAGAGAGAGAGAGAGTCATTTCTGGAAGAACACATGTATCTTCCTTTAAGAACCTTTTTTCACCTCTGCTAACCCAGGGCAGCCCATAGGAATGGAGCTGGGACCACAGCCTTAGCAGCCGCAGCATGGCTTCAGAATCCTTGTTCCCACAGAGATGGACTCGAACTAGCAGTGTTCATCCTTTCTGGAGCTGGAGAAGGAGAGAAACAGAAAGTTGGCTAGAAGAAGGCCTCTAGTCTCCTGTCACACACAACACAGGGGTGTTAATAGCTGAGATACAGTCCTTACCTTCTCACCCCTCAGTCTAGTTACCTTTGGTGTGTGAAAGGCAATGTGTTTAGCAGTTGAGGTGAATTCCAGACCAAGTCCGGTGGTAGTCAGAATTCAGGCTGTGCAGTTGACTAGCTGTGTGACTTGGAACAATTACTAACCCCTTTAGGACTCCTCTCTTCATTTGTGAAGACCCTTTCATAGGAAAGACCCCTTCATAGGAAAGACCCCTTCACAGGAAAGAACCTTTAGCAACTATGCCATAATGTGTTTGCAGTATTAGTGTAGGAAAGAAGCTATAGAATGGATAAAGAAAGACAACGGAATTGTATTCAGAGCTCCTGAAAGATAGAAGCCAATCCCAGGCACTGGAAGCTTCTTCCTTAATCATCCACACCCAAGATGCTTCTCCTGACCATGTGCAAAGTACATTCAACAGCGGGGAAGACCCTTCATATTGTTCTTGAGTCACCGGAAAACAAATACAAATTTGTTCTGATACCTAATCCATTTGATGGATGAGAATCTAGTTCATCACAAAACCTCAAGTTCTTAATTATGGAAATTTCTGGATTTCACCCAAATCAGTTTTCTGTACAGGCACAGGCTTCATGTGTATATCATTACGACACAATTGTCTTTCCAATTCCCACTAAAATTTTATCTCTCACTTGATGAGCAATTTTATGGTAGCTGAGACATCAGCTCAAACTGTTTCACAAAGCACTGCTTTATTTCAGCGGGGAGGATGTGATGAGCTGCCCGTGTTCGCAGAAGCACATCACTGCTGGGCTTCTACTCCCTGCTTCGCCTAAACTTCTAATGTCTAGCTAAGCTTTCCAGCTCCCCTTAACCTCCACTCTTCAGCTGTTCCTGTTAGCAACACTAGCTCACTTCCTTTGCCATCTCTTTTCATCTCAGAAAATATTTTTCTCTGGGCCTGGGTCCTGAAGACAGGACTCTCCAGCTAGGAGAGGAGAGCCTTTTATCTACTGGGGGTTAGGGGAGGTGCAATAGATGGTAAGGGATGGGGGATGGGAACAATGGGGAATGGGATGGTCGAGCTGGAACAGGAACAGAGTGGGAGAGCAATGAAGGAGATATTATCAAAATATCTCCTCTATCAAGGAGGGAGAGATCATGGGGATGGGGAGAAACCTGGTGCTAGGGAAGTTCCCAGGAATCCCCAAAGATGACCCCAGGTTAGACTATTAGCAGTGGTGGAAGGGGTGCCTGAGCTAGCCTACCCCGGTGATCAGATTGGTGAATGCCCTAACTGTCATCATAGAGCCTTCATCCAGTAACTGATGGAAGCAGATGCAGAGAGCCATGGCCAAGCACCAGGCCGAGCTCCAAGAGTCCAGTCGAAGAGAGGGAAGAGGGATTCTATGAGCAAGGGGCATCAAGACCATGATGGGGAAACTTACAGAGACAACTGAACCAAGTTAGTAGGAACTCATGAACTTCAGATCAACAGCTGTGGAGCCTGCATGGGACTGGACTGGGCCCTCTGCATGGGCGAGACACTTGTGTAGCTTGCTCTGTTTGAGGGGCCCCTGACAGTGGGAATAGGGTCCATCCCTGGTGCATGAACTGGCTTTTTGAAGCCCATTGTCTATGGTGGGACACCTTGCACAGCCTTGATGCAGCGGGGAGGGGCTTGGACTTGCCTCAGCTTCGCTGACTCCCCATGGGAAGCCATATCTCTTTGAAGGAGGGGATGGGGAGTGGGCTGGGGGAGTAAGGCTGCAGGGGGGGAGCGGGAGGAGGGTTGAGAGAGGGATCTGTGGTTGGTATGTGGAATGAATAAAAAGTTTCTTATAAAAAAGAAAGAAAGAAAATGTTTTTCATGAATGCCACTGTTTGTTAGCTGTGAGGTGCGGGGCAGTTTGCTGGGGGAACCCATTGCCTAATGTACAGGTCTCTGGGAACACAGCTAAACCTGTTCAGCTTTAGTTCCCGCAACACATAAGGCCTCAGTGTTCCCCCACTTACACTTGAGACTTTTCTCGGAGTATGTTTAAGTGACAATCCAGTCTCACATGTCTATTCCCTAAAGAATGACTTCTATCATCGACATCTTGAAATGTTATCTATAAAGTAAGACCGTGAACAGATTTGAAGAGTTTTGGTTCTCTGGATGTTTTAGGTAGTTGGTCTTCATTTTTCCTGGTAACGTAATGGTTTCTATGAGCTGTAGTAACATTCACTCAGATGTGAGGTGAAGGAATTTTTTTTAATAAGGAGTAACGTCAATTATGACATGCCATGAAGTGATGCGTGCAGCTCAAAAGTGTGTGTCCTTGATCTTCGCATTTCCTCTCAGTTCCCGTCCCAAGAGCTCAGTGTGTAACCCGTTAGACGTCCGAGCTTGATTTGAAGGGCTGAGCAGATACAGTACGTACTGTGCTCTTCTGCACTTTTTGGGCATTACATCTTGTAAAGTACCCTAAGTGTAGTCTTCTAGTGTGAATCTACCTGAATATTTAGACATAGTGGAGATCTCTAGACAGTTTCAGAAATTGACTGAGCTTAAATTTTGCTTCCTCTTGACAATCCCTTCGAGTCCATCCGTGTAGAACAGAAGCTACTCCTTGGCTGAGGATTCTCTTTTCTATGCTGATTCTTTTTCTTATCTAAATTTACATTTTATTTTGTTGTATAAGCATTTTGCCTGCATAAATGCTCATGTACCACACACACACACACACACACACACACACACACACACACACACACACGTCTGTTACCCACAAAGGCCAGAAAAACTCAGATCCCTTGGAACTGGAGTCACATATGCTTGTGAGCTACCGTGTCATATTTCATCTTGGTCTCAGCCCAGCCTGTGTCTCATTAAAATTACGTTTCCTCGTGGACTGATGAATGGAAAGAAAAGAGGGATCCTATGAATGAACCTCCCTTCTGAGGATCGCAGCACCACAAAAGACAAACTTCACCTGTAACAATGCTCGGCTTTGGAGCAACACTTTACCTTTTCAAGCTCTAAGTTCCACAGGCGGCCACCCATTCCTTGGAGAACTCTAAGAGAGCTGGCTGTCCCATTGAAATGCTTGTAATTATTTGCTAGGGCTTCTCGCCTAGTGTGAGACAATCCTGAAAACTTCATTCAGGGTATAAGATGTAGCAAGGTTTCTAATGACCACACTAGGAAGCTTTGAAACACATTGAAAATTTGCACTGGACTTGACCAAGATCAGATGTCCAGAGCCCATGCAGAGACACAGCTCTCAGTGTGGCTGCTCTGACCTAGCTGTAGCTAGGCAAAGGTGCAACTTATCTACAGGGCTGTAACTTAACTCCCAAGAAGCAATTGAGACTTTTTCTACTTCCACAATATTTATCAAATTCTGTATTTCTCACAGGTGTGTGTGTGTGTGTGTGTGTGCGCGCGCGCGCGCGCGCGCGCGCACACGCTCATGTGTGGGCATTTGTGTGTCACATGTAGAGGTCAGAGGACAGCTTTCGTTGTTGGTTCTCGTCTCCCACCTTGGTTTTGAGGTAAACTATCTTTGTCCTCTAGGTTATCTGTCCCCTAAGCTTCAGGCTCATTCTCCAGCAGTGCTGTGTTTATGGATAGGTGCCACGACATCTGGCTTCTTCTGTAGGTTCTGTGGATCAAACTCAGGTCTTCAGAGTTGCATGGTAAGTGCTTTTACCACGGAGCCATCTTTCTGCCCCCCTCTCACAAGCCTTTGAAACGGGTAGAAAGTAAGAAATGATACAATGAAACATCAAAAGTTGATTCACATTCCTTTGGAGAAATGAGGGTTTTTTTAAAATCTGTTTTTAAAAAAGATTGTTAGAGAGGACTTAACTTTGATGGAGCAATGTCCCTTCCCATTCCAAAGCCTGGTGTCTACACAAGGCCTCCTTCACTCAGCCCATGTTGAGGGCCTCCAGATCTTGTCCCTAGTGGCTCAAGGGTTCTCTTCCACATGGAGACTTCACTTCTAAACATGATAGGTTTGTTGCTAAAGATATTTGGAAGAGACTCGGGGTCAACAAACACAGCAAAACCAAAACTGGGTAAGTCCCCACCATTGTTAACATACAGCTCTACCTCATTCCCTCTTTCATTTCTTACTTGTCTACCTCATGGAAGAGGTTGCCGGTAAAGCATTAAAGACTGTTGTGATGTCTCACAATGCTTCAGGGTTCAGTATCACCTTCTTTGCATCTTCATGGACTGAATTCTCTGTTCATTGCTCTCTCGCTGTTTGTTCTCTGAGGACTCTGCAATAGGAGAGGTCCAGACTCAGACACTGGATAAGGTTGTGATGTGGCTCTTTGCCATGGTGAAGTGGTGCCCAGCAACCAAGGCAGCTGCACCAGCAAGGGGGTTCCTATAGGTCATAGAAGCCCAAGGAAAAGTTCTCATGTCCTGCTCTGTATCTGTGTCTGTGGGTTCTGGGTACTTTTAATAGCACCCACTTTTCCTCCTGGATTTCAAGTACAAGTTCTTACCCTGGTTCTAGCTCAGGTTCAGGCTCCAGTTCTGCAACAGGTTCTAAATCATTGCTGACAGCCCCATCATAGACTGTTCCAGAATCATCTTGTACCACTTCACGTGTCTCCCCCTTCAACAGGAAACTCTGGTTAAGTATTCTCCAACAGCTGGCTGGGCCTCCCTCTCTTTACCTCAGTGTGTTCTGCCACTAAGCCTCTTATATGTTTAGTCCCATCTCTGCATCTGCTTCACAGAGGACCCAAACTAATACACATACAGTAAAGGAGAAACAACTGACTTTCTCACCCAGTCCTAGATTCAATTTTTATATCTGCCCTCATTAACTGTGTGACCTAAACTCCTGTCATTTTCTCATCAATTAAAATACATTTTCTCTTAAAGTTATAATGAATATTGAATAAGATCCATTTGAGAAGTGCCTATAATGTGCCTCTTGTAATGGGTACACAGTAGGTTCATTTCTCATCATTGTCCTGCAGCAGAGCAGTGAGGTACTGAGGCACTGTAGTGTTAAGTTTTGATAAGAGGCTGCATGGAAGGCCGGGCATGGTGATGAACATCTGCGATCCCTGAGTTCAGGAGGTAGAGGTTAAAGGGTCAAGAGTTCAAGGGTAGCCTTGGCTACACAGTGCTTTTGAGGCCAGCCTGAGCTATGTGACACTCAGAGAGAGACAGAGGCAGACAGAGACAGTCAGAGAGACAGAGACAGAGAAAGAGACACATAGAATGAGATTGATTTGCAAGGAGGAGCCCCACATCTCTCAGGAGGACATGCTTATCACTCAGCTGTGGAAGGTGGCCATGAGGTGTGGTTGTGGACCTGGAGCTGTCAGTCACTATTCCTTGTGGCAGGAGGTCTGAGGTCTGAGTTATTCACTCGCGTGTCAAGTGTTCTCATCCCACCGCGTGGCACGCTCACTCCCCCACACAGATTCAGGAAGCAGTATGGCTGCTGGGAACTGAACCCAGATCATTCTCAAGAGCAGCAAGTGCTCCAAACTTAACCTCCAGCTTGATCACCTTGGCCACGTCATGTGTATTTCTCTCGGGTCAGTGGCTAATGGTGGAGGTTGCTAATGTCAACTGGCCAAGCCATCTTGGCTGTTTGGTTATTCAGTGCCTCTCCCATGGCAAAACTTTCTTGTGTGTGCCAACATGTGGTACCAAGGCTTTTCACATTGGTACAGTCATTCTGTAGTAACTGGAGAGGTTAGGTTCCAGGACACCCAGGGATACCACAATCTGCAGGTGCCAAAGTCCCTGGTGTATAATGGACAGTATATAAGATTTGCATGTAACTTACATACCGCAACACATACACATACTTTTCAGCTCTGCAGATGGAACCAGGTTTCACATGTTGTTACATTTCCTTAATGAAGCCCCCTCAAAATCTAGTATCAGGAGTCTTCCCCAGGGACAAGTATAGTCTAGTAATTTCTGAGGCTCCTTCGGTATTTTTCTGCTTTGTTAGTCTCAGCAGGTCCACAGCCAAATATTGGGAATTAAGCAAGTGTCTACCTGGAAGGTCAGGGATTAGGCTGAGTTCCTGTTGAGCAGTGTTGAGACCACAGCAGTTATCTTCCACCTGTGAGCTGTTGGGCCAAACTCGGGAAAGGTGGGACACCCTGGCAAATTCTGAGGGTTTGGGGGAGTCTTCAGCAATGCCTACCTAGAACATTCCTTCCCATGTTCAGCATTCTAGACTGTAACATCCAGTCTTCTGAACTTAGCATAATAGACTTGCTCCTTAACTCTCCCCAACTTTCTAACTGGTCACACACATTGATCTGTATCCAGCTTCTACTGCAGGAGCAGGGTTCTTATGCCGTTAGTAAGAATCTCTGGCTCTCAGTTCAGTCCTCAGTTTCTTATTAAGGTCCCAATTCCATTCTCTGTAGGCCTTCATGTGACCTAGTAGTGATGTACTGCCCCGTAGACACCTGCCTCTCTCCTTGTGATTTTTAAATACCTAGTCATTGGCCAGGGTCTCTCCAGGTGAAGGGTTTACTATTTGGGCCTCTACCATTGGCCAGGGACCCCCTATGTCCTGTGTGTCATCAGGAAGTTGTCCCTTTAGCCTTCTGAGCTGGCAGTAGGCCTGCTTCACATTCCCAGCTCACCCTTTGCTTTCTCAGCCTATCCCTGACACCACCCATGTTAGTGTGGGTCCTCCAAGAGACAGATGTACAAGAGACTTAGTAGGAGAAATGCCTGTAAGGATAAAGAAAAGGATCCTAGTGCAGGTGGAAAGCTGTAAAGGAAGGAAAAGGCCTTGGAGGGAGTATCTGGGGCTCGAGATCCGTTTCTAGGAATACTTAGCTGATGGGAATCCTCACCTAAGAGTCATCTGTAGGAGTCTCTGCATCACTCAGGAACCCTCCATTAGTATGCCGTGGTTAGTCATTGCCTGGTGGTGGCTTTCAGGAATTGGGGCTGGGTGCAGACACTATGGCGACTCCAGGGGGTTAACAGCTGGAGGTGTCAGCCAGTGGTGCTGGCTGCAGCAGAACAGAGCCCTGTGCTCCCGTGAGCACCACAACACTAACGTCCAGACTTAGTCTGGCCAAGACAGTGGTGCTGATAATAGCTTAATGCCAGTCGTCCCATATCTCATTCTCATTTTGATAGTTCTACACACAGGAAGGACAATGACAGAGAAATTTGGGGACATCTAGCAAGACCAATGGGAAAATGATTTCCTGCAGTTGTCTTCCTTCATACAAGAGATGAAGCCTCTCTGAATGATATTATTTTTTATGAAAGACATGCCTCCGGTATACAGAAAAATGGAATGATACCACTTTAGAACTCAAAGAAAAATTGTTCCATTTTGGAATCGGAAATGGAATGCTCAATAGAAAGTCTGTTTCTGCCCCTCTCTCTTGGATCGAGATGTGAGCAGAATTATACTTGAACGAAGCAATTTTTCCACTTGCATTTTTAATAACCAGGAGAAAGATGGTAATACTCCTCTGCAGAGATTCTTCAAAATGGAATGGGCCTATCAGTCATGTTCATTGTGTGTCGATCTACTTGGTAGTTAGACAGACTTGTGAAAGATTCTCAACCCCCGTTCTCGAGATCAGTATACTTACTTGAATGTCTCTAGCGACATTAAACTCACTGCTTTCTGAGGCAGCCTCGTTATGTGGCTGGACTGAGCTAGTTTAATGACGCATCAAAAGGTGATTGATCAGGAGATTGGGGAGGTAGGTCAATTGATAAGTATCTTTCCATCAGATGAGGACCCAAATTTGATCTCCAAAATCCACACAAACAACAGAAGTGCAGCTTACTTCTAATTCTACTGATTGGGAGGTGGAGGCAGGAGGCCCACTGGCTAACTAGCCTAGCCTAATTGGCAAGCTCCAATCCTAATGAGAGACTTCGTCACAGTGAAGCAAGGCAATGGCTCCTGAGCAACAATGTGGGAGGTTGACATACACACACACATACACACACACACACACACACACACAGATATGCACACATACACACACATACGTACACATATGCATACATACACACATACATACATACACATATACACGCATGCACACACACACACATACACACACATACACACATACACACACACACACACACATACACACACACATACCAAAAAAAAAAGCTAGGGTCTGTATATGAGGGAAAATATGTTCTATTTGTCTTTCTGAGTCTAGGTTGCCTCACTTAATAATTTCCAGATCCATGCTTTCCCATAAACGCCATTTTCAATTTGCGTTATTGCTGTATATGTGTATATGTAACTACCTTTCATTATCCATCCATCTGAGCTGTTCTATTTCTCTGCTGTTGTGAGTGAGTAACATAGACATAGACAGGTAATTATTTCTGTGGTAGGATATGGAATCCTACAGGTATGCCCAGGAGCAGTACAGCTGGGTCATATGGGAGTTCTACTTCCAACTTTTGGAGAAACCTCCACACTGACTTCCATAAAGAGCCTGTCAAAATATGTAATGTCCCGTGACATGGTATCTGTTTTAGTTAATGATGACATGATTTCAAATATTACAAAGCCATGTCACAATCAATAAATTAACACACTGGCAGTTCATCTAAGTATTAATAAACATGATATAGATTATTACCACCCATTCTGGGGCCTAATAAAACATGGTTGTCAAAACAAGAGTGAGTCATAAAGCTGTAATCCCGGGAATGGGAGACCTAAGCAAGGAGAATGATAGTTCAAAGCCAGCCTGGCCTATACAGCAAGACCATGTTTGATAAAAAGAAATAAAAACAGAAGAACCCGGTGTAATTCACCCCAGTTCTCACCACTAGTCTTCCTATCATGTGCTTTTTTCTCTTCCCACCCAGCGCAGCCCCAGGATGGCAGCATCACCTGTGCCTTGCAGCTTGTAAGGTACAGACTGCAGACCCCAGTTCACCCCTATAGGACCAGAATCTGCTCCTTAACGAGCTTCCCAAGGAAGCCCTGTGCATCTTAAACTTTGGCTGCTCTGCATCCTACAGCCCTGTGAGCACATGACTGAATGCCCACCTCCGCCTCCTCTATGAGACCAGGGAAAATGAGGGGTTCTCCAGGAGCCCTCCAGAGCCTCAGCCCTTCCTCGATTTTTCCAGTTACCTTGAATGCTCCCAGGAGTTCTTCTGCAGCGACTGTGAAGGCAGGGGGAAATTGATGACTGATTTAAAGATACATTTCATCCCTTTCAATATTAATAGTCATAAATGAGACTCCTTCGCACAGGAGGGACAGTGCACTAGTTCTGCAGCCTGGTCTCTTGATCTATCTCTGTCCTAATTGAGTCCTGGACTTTTAGCTGAGTCCCAGAAATACAACAGGAGCACAGGACCCATGTTACAAAAGGCTCTGAGAGGTGTCTTGCCCACCAGGGGTGGGGATGAGAAAACACGTTAGGGGAAGAAAAGGTGCAGGCTTTTTTGGAATCAACTGAGTAGAGTTCAAGTTCTGGCTAGCCATTTGTTGGAAGTGCTCCTTGCAGGGCTATTCTGTGAACAGAATTTAATGATAAAACCCACAACATGAGCTGCTGGGAAGCTCATAAGAGATAAATGCTGTGACATGCTTAGCCCAGAACATAATGAATAAATTCTTGGTGTTGTCTTCCTCATTACTCTTTCAGTGCTAAAGCAGACAGTTATTCTAGAAGGTTGCTCTAGTTAATGCATATAAATATATTCTATAGAATATATATATATACATACACACACATTACCCAAACACTTCCTATTTTCTTGGTTTTATTGATCATCCTTAAGAGAGAGGTCAAACTAAGCAAAGATACTAAGTATCCGACCCTCAAAAACCCTTAATATCAGGGTAAAGCTGACCTGGAGAAAAACAGGGCCTGAAGAATGGGCTCATCTGAAAAAGCACCTGTGGTATGAGAATGGGGACCTGAGTTGGGATCTCCAGCACCCATATAGGAATCTCTGCATGGTAGCTGCCTGTCACCCCAGTGCTGGAAAGTGAGACAGGAGAGTTCCTGCTACTTTCCTTGGTGAGCTCCTCCATTCAGTGAGAGAGCCTTTCTTTAAAATACGGTTAAGGCCAGGCAGTGGTGGCACACGCCTTTAATCCCAGCACTCGGGAGGCCAGGCCAGGCAGATCTCTGTGAGTTTGAGGCCAGCCTGGTCTACAGAGCGAGACCCAGGACAGGCACCAAAACTACACAGAGAAACCCTGCCTCAAAAAAAAAATAAGGTTAAAAAATTGCAGAAGAAATTCAAGTCCTCAACATGCACATGTATATACTGATACTGGCATACATACCCACACCCACACATACACACCCACACACAAAAAGGAGGAGGGGGAACCAAAGGGAGACAAGGCTCCAATCAAACTGAATGTCTTTGTATAAGCACAAGGGATTCATACAAATTTATATTCATTTTGTTGCCCAAAATATTTATTAGTTTTAATCAGTATTACTATTCAGGGCTCTCAGGAAAACAGAACCAAGAAGATGAAGAGAGAGACAGGGTGAGAAAGAGACTGGCATTTATTTTTAGGAATGGGCTCACAGAACTGTGGAGCTGACAAGTGCAGACTCTACATGGCAGACCAGCAGCTGTGGAGCCAAAGAGCGCTGATATGGTAGCTGAAGACCACAGGCTGTAGCTGAAAGGTTTCTCTGGTCCTGCAGCCTCTTATAAAATAATCATTCAAAGGCTTATATTAATTATGAACTGGATGGCCTATGGCAGGCCTCTTGCTATAAGGCTAACTCTTATAGTTTAACTCAACCCATAACTATTAATCTATGTATTGCCATGTGTTCCGTGGCTTTACCTGCATCCCATTACATGTTGCTCCCAGGATGGCTGTCTGGCGTCTCCCTCACTATGCCTTTCTCTTTCCTGTCTCTCTCCTTGGATTTCCTGCCTGCCTCTAAGCTGCCTTGCCACAGGCCAAAGCAGCTTATTTATTAACCAGTGGGAACAACATATATTCACAGCATACAGAAAGACATCCCCCAGCAACAGGCGGTGTGGAAAGCGGTCCTTCTTCTTGCAGGAAGTCAGTTCTCTAGCAAGTAATTCCACGAGGCCTGTGTACATTGTGGCGAGTCATCTGCTTTACTCAAATTCTACTTATTTAAATGATAATCTCATCTAAAACCATTCGCAATATCAAAATTGATGTTTGACCAAATATCTGAATACTGTGTGTGGACCTAGTCAAGTTGATACACAAAATAAACTATCATAAGATGTTATATTACCAAATAAATATGATTTTTATCATTGTCTTCTCAGCTCCATAGGTCTCTTATCCTACCAGATTCACCAATGGCTTGCCTTCTTCCTGCTCTACTTTGGAACTACAATAAGGCACAGATGGCTGTACTTTCTATGTTTGTTTAAGAACGAGGTCATCCAATTTAGTGTGAATGACAGCACAGCTCCAATTGTCACATGAGTGCAATGAGGTACCAGATGACCAGCTAGTGACATGGCTCAGATTTTCCATCAACAGGACTCCAGTCTTCCAATTGTCCACACACTCTACTGATAAGAAGGCTAAGGCTTCTAGCGACTTAAAGACCTTTCTTAATATCACATAGTGAGCTACAACGGAATCAGGATTTTACCCAGCTTCTGTCTTACTCCCAAACCCTGGCTCATGACACAGTGTACACAGCTGACAATGGAACCATCGTGGTGTGATCACTGTTTTAATGTCAGGGAAGTTGTAAAAGCTGAAATAAATGCTTCGGCCAACTCTGCTGTTCCTTTCTTCCCTTTCAGTCATTGTAGGTAACAATAGAGAACAGGCATCCATCATTGCCTTTAGGGGGTCATTTATCCCGGTAATACGTGCTCCATCTTCAAAACTGTTTCCCTTCACCCGTTAGCTATGGGAGGCGACTGGGAAGACGCTGCTGTGTAGGAGATGTATCACAGGCAGTGACAAAGGTGCCTCCTTCTGTTCACTTGATGGAACCGAGCTTTGAGAGGTCAGCTCGGCTTCTCTGCACTCTACTGTACACAGAGTCAAAAGGAGAGAACAGGGTCCATTCATTGTGCTGGGAAGACCTCATTGGGCACTCTAAAGTCTCAGAGACATCAGTTGTCAAGGAAGCTGGCTAAACTCATTTACAAAAATAAGTTGCTCCAAGTATAGTAGATTGACAAAAAAATTATTATTTTTATGGCTTAAAAGCACTTGGGAGTCTCATCTTTCCTGAAACATTTGAACAACCGAGAGTTAAGAATATCCAGTAAACAGCCGTGCTGGAGTCAAACAATATCATCCTGAGGTTCCCACCTCCACCCATGGCCAAAGTTCCTGAAACTACAAATCTTCTGGCTTATCGTGGATTGTAGAGGGATGCAAGGGAAGAGCCCATCTGTGGCAGCTCATGGGCGGCCACATCAAAATGAGTTATGAGGTGTAAAAGGCCTTTCTAAACCATTAGTAATAGCAATAATGACAACAACAACAATAATAATATGCTTTTGTCAACTGTGGAAGAGAGAAGACAGAACTGCCCTGTTATTCTTGTTGCAGAAAATACCTCAAAATTGTACTAAGAAAGGATGATTAAAAAGCCGGGCCATGGTGGCACACATCTTTAATCCTAGCATTTGGGAGGCAGAGGCAGGTGGATCTCTGGGTTTGAGGCCAGCCTGGTCTACAGGGTGAGTTCTAGGACAGCCAGGGCTACACAAAGAAACCCTGTCTCAAAAAAACAAAAACAAAATTGTACCAGGCTTTTTCTTTTGGGCCACCAACCAGCTCCCAAATCATGACACAGAGACTTATTATTAGTTTTGAATGCTCAGCCTAGCTTAGGCACATTTCTGGCTAGCTCTTTCAACTTAAATTAACCTGTTTCTCTTTATCTACCTTTTGCCTTTTCTTCCTTTCTTGCTATCTCTGTGTCTGTCTGGCTGATGGCTGCCTGGCTTTGGCCTAGAGCGTGTGCCTCGTTCCCTCCTCTCACTCCTTCTTCTCCTTTGGGAGCCTAGATTTCTCCTCCTATTTATTCTTGCTGCCCGCTAGCCCTGCCTGTCCTTTCTCCTGCCTAGCTATTGACTGTCCAGCTCTTTATTAGCCCAATCAGGTGCCTTAGGCAGGCAAAGTGAAACAAATACAACACATCCTTACATAATTAATCACACATCCTTACATCATTAAACAAATGCAGCATAAACAAAAGTAGCACATCCTTACACAGTTAAAATGATATTCTGCAGCATAAATGTAACACATCTTCACCTAGTTAAAATAATATTCTACAACACAAAATTACAGCCAAAATGTAGGGAGATAATACTCTACCAAAGGTCAGGTACATATTTCAAGATATTTGTTGGAATTTTTTTATTAGCTTTTGAAAAGTCTACATTTTTTCTGTGATTTCTTGAACTAATTCAGTAACTAATATTATGCTTTTCATTTAATATTCTTTGTATTCAAGGGGAACGTCAAAATTGTGTATTCATTTTATTTAGTTTACTACCTGCCTGTAGACTCTGAGAGCACAATGTAATTTTTTGAAGTAAACAAGACTTGAGGTTTTACTCCTAATGAAATTTCTGTTGCATAGTGATTATTCCTTTTATACCCAGAAGGCTATAAATTTTCCCTAATTTGAGAAATATGAGGTAATTTTTATACAAGAGTTGACATAAAACAGGAAGGTCTGTCACACAATAATTTCAATAAAGCAATCACTAAATATTAATTAAGGAAATGCTTATAATACATGCTGTGGCTGATTCCAGCTTCTTATTGTCTATAAATAATAATGAGAACATATATTTTATTTGAGCTAATATGAGCATATCGTGAATCAAATGGAAGACAACAGAGTATAAAAATTAGCAATTGAAACTGAAACATGGAAATGCGGCACTCATAATAAAACAAAACCAATAAGGAAAACAGGGAGGCCACAGAGGAAAATGAAGTCACTCGTCCTCAGCGATTTGTGAACAGGTTATAATGAGAGTACAAAGATAAAACACAAAGAATATTTCTAACACAATACTCTGGGGCTTTAGACCCAAGTAACTTTTTTGAAAATTAAAAAGTGAAACTCTCAAAGAATAAGCAATCTAAATAAGATGAAAAGACAAATATTGCAAACTATCCTAATCACGGTGCATTGTATGCTTGAAAATTGCTGCAAGAGTATAGTTTAAATGTTCTTAACACACAAAGAAGTAGTGGCACATTACTTCTATAGTCAGATGCGGAGTGTCCCCCCAAAAGCCCAATATTAACGGCTGGAGACCCAAGCTCTATCACTTCCCTCTAAGAGGTGAGGGGGAGATGGAAGAAACTAGGTCGATGACGGTTTGCCCTGGTAGGTGACATTGGGACCACAGCTCCTTCCTGTCTCTCTCTCTTTGCTTCCCTGATGCCATGAGATACACTTCTCACTGGTGTTCTCTGATTGTCCCCAGGTTTGTGATTTCCTTCTTCAAAGAACTGAAGAAGCATACAGAAATAATGAAGTGGCAAGAAGTTTTGTTATAAGCCAAGAGAAAGTACAAGGCAGATCCACTGCCAGAGGAGGTAATGGGAGACTTGAGTGAGAGTGCCCAAGAAGTCTTGTCCGGCTTGGGCTTCACTTAACGGGGTCTAGGGGAAGCAGAAGCTGAGTGCTGTGGGTGACATGTCATGGTTCTCTGCTGTGACTGACAGACAAGGACTATGCAAGCTTTGTCTACTGCAATGTTCTTTCCCATCATGAACCTGGTTTAGTCGTATGAACCCCCAAAGCACGCACATGCATAAGATAGTACATAGGGGATTTTCCCTGAAACGTTACCCAGAGGACACAGTTGTCTTGCTATGCACACACTCAAAATCGGTCCAAACTTGGTTGGACCATCTCCCTTGGTTTCAGGGTGTTTTTATAGACATGGGACATTATCAGTCACTAAGGGGAGTGACTTATTTTCATTGTTTAAGGCAGGTATATGTGCAACTGGATGCAGGTGGGAGTCCCGGGGTACCAGCAGGTTAAGTTATTTAAGTGCATCGTTAGGAGAAGAGCGTTTAATTACCCAAGTCAAGTGGTATCCCAGGTTACTATGCCATTCCCTATGCTTGCTACCCCAAGCTGACTTCCTCTAGTATATGCTTCTATCATGATTTATTTCTCTATTCCAGCCCCAAAGCAACAGGCTCAAGGACTATAGACTGAGACTTTTGAAACCATAAGGCAAAATAGATCTCTTTCTTTCTTTTACTTTTTTTATATAGGGCCTCACTGTGTAGGCCAGGTCTAAACAAAGTCTCACAATCTTTCTCCTTCTGCCTTCCCAGTGTTGATGTTGTGGGGTTGCAGGATTGTGCCATAATTCTCAGCTGTTTCTTCTTTATAACTTGATTACTTGAGGTACTTTGTTATAATGACAGAAAACGACTAACACAGTGGCATCATACATATGGTAATGAGTTTACTTGATAACCATTCCATATATGTACTAAAACCCATTGTACATTGTAGTCAGACACTTTCCTGTGCTCGCTCGCCCAACACCAAGGTCCCACAGCAACTTATAAAATTCCTGTGTCCCACCTGGTCCTGCAACTGCTCAGACCCAAGTAAACATACAGAGGCTTATATTATTTTTAAACTATGGCCTTGGCAGACTTTTCACTAGCTAGCTCTTATATCTTAAATTAACCCATTTCTATAAATCTATACTTTGCCACATGGCTAGTAGCTTACCAGTACTTTTATATCTTGCTTCTCCTGGCAGCGGCTAGCAGCATCTCCTCTGCTCTCTGCCTTTCTCTCTCTCTAGTTAGAATGTCCTGTCTAACCTTATTCTCCTCACCATTGGCCAAACAGCTTTATTTATCAACCAATCAGAGCAACACATATTCACAGCATACAGAACAACATTCCACAGCAGCACATCATCAATTAATACAATTTTACTTGTCAGTTTAAAGACTTTAGAAAAACAGGTTCCTTTTATGGCACCTTTCCTTTGGTTTTTGTCTTTGACCTCAGAACTTCATAAAGACAGATGGCAGTTGAAGAGAGCTGAGCCAACACTACCAAGCGACCTACTGATCTGAAGTTATTTATTCATTTATTTATATTTTACGCGCATTGGTGTTTTGCCATGGGAACTGGAATCAGACAGTTGTGAGCCACCATGTGGGTGCTAGGAGTTGAACCCAGGTCCTCTGGAAGAGCAGTCAGTGCTCTTAACCACTGAGCCATCTCTCTAGCCCCCAGATCTAAAATTGTTAATGATAAACATTGAGTATAAAAGAAAGCAAATATTACATACCAATACCAACTGTTTGTAAGGAACATGTATAGATTGAAGACAAGGTCTCACTGTATTGTCTAGGCTGGTGATCTTCTTGCCTCAGCCTCTGGGGTGCATGGATTACAGCCACCAGACCTGGCTGAAGTCCCTTGCTTGAGAAATAGCAACACATGTAAAAATAACAGTATTAGAGTGAGTACAAAATCAGACACTTAGAGGAAGAAAACAAGAAGGAGAAAATTTAGCTGCTGTTTTAACAGGTCTCCTTTGCAACTAAAAACACTAGTGAGTCTAGCTGGGACACGTCGCTGTACAAACCCTGTCATTGTAGATCTAGTATCGAGCCACTGACTGAGTTTAATGGCTCCATAAGGAACACAGGTCCATCCACTTCACGGTGGCTGATCTTCGGTGCTGTTGCTTTAAGGACACATTTGCTGTTTACTTTAACATGACGTTTTTAAAATCAAAATTAAATGTAAGTTAATTAACTTGAAAGTGTTCCTAATTTTTTCATCAATATTAATGCTGCTTTCCCACAGAGAGACCCTGGAGTGCAAATACTTTACCTATGTGTGGTCCCACGTCCCCCCACCCATTCGGTTTTAATATACGTGACAAGTCTCACTGCACAGAGTGCGTCCTCCTGTGGAGTTCTCCTAAATGCACATTGAAATCCGCTTATACATCCATTTCCCCTAGAATCACAGAATTCCCCTCCCTTCACGTTTCCTCCCTGAAGGGCCAAAAAGGCCTCTTAAGTGACTCTCAGTGTCTCATTATAAACACTTAATTAAAAACTGTGTCGCAGCAAAGGGAATCTGGTCTGCACTTTCTTGCCAACAAGCAAAATGCTCAAGCTGTCCAATATTTACTGTACACTTTCCAGTGTGGCTTTAGAATCTCAATCACTTCTTTAAGAAATGCCAGTGTTCTTTTCCCTTTGGCTTAGCAGTCACCACTGGGAAACATTTGTGTATAATCCCTTCTTGGCTATGCATGAGTTGTAGCAATAATCAAAGCTAGGTGGCCAACGGAGATAGAACTTGCTGTAAGAGGCCATTCAGCTTCCAGCCTTCCACTTGGCTCAGACATGTGTATATGGAAAGCACTCCTCTCTCCAAATGCAGGGTATCCACCAGACCGCTTTTCATCTGATCATTCAACCCTATTTCCACTGTGCAGCTGGGTCGCTACCTAGAATCCCTTCACCTTCTAACCACTCCCACTCTTTTGCTTGGGTGCTTTCAGGCCCTTCAGGCTTAGCCCAGACAGCCCTCCTCAGCCTTCAACCGCATCTCTCGCAATGCCTAACCCTTGGCATCTCTCTGCTCTACTCACAGCATCACTACAAGTTCCAAAAGGACCACGATGCTCTGCCCCTCCCTGCCCTTCACCGGCATCCCATCTTCTCACAATGTCTTTGTACCTCTGACATCTCTCTACCACCTTCAAAACTCAAGTTCAAAGCTTTATCTCATGGGAAATCCTCTCTGGTCTCTTCAGCTTCAGCAAAAATGAGTAATTGTCTTCTCTGGTTCCCATAGTAGTGCAGATCCTTGTCTTTCCTAAATGTCAGCCCTCGGCATCCGAGAGTTCAGTCTCCATGAATTCCACACGCACAACGAACTACAGATATGCAACATTCCTGGGGGTGGGGTGATGGGTCATATTGAACATGTACAATCTTTCGATTTTCTCCCTAAACAATATACCAGAACAGTTGTTTAGATAGCGTTTATATTGGATATTACAAAATAGTCCAGATGTTATTGAAAGTGTAGAGGAGAATGCGCAGAGATGATGCAAACACCTCACTATTTGTGCTGTTCAGTCTTTCGACAACTTGGCACGGGCTAGAGTCATTTGGGATGAGAAAACCTCAACTGAGAAATTCCCCCTCCCGATTGGCCTTGTGAAAGCCTGTTCTGACTTGAATATAAAATTTCCCCCACAGGCTCATTACTGAAGGCATGCTTCCCAGGTAGCGGCACCATTTGGGGGAAGTTCTAGAAACTTTAGAAGGCGGGTCTATCAGGAGAAGTATGTCACTGGAGACTGTATCTTGTCTTTCCCAACCTTTTCTGATTTTTTTTTACATCTGCTATGTCATACAGGCTTTGTACATCTCATTTCATACTAGGAATAAGGTGAGAAGAGAGAAGACAAATTAACAAACATCGACGGTGGGTTCATCCAAATGTCCCAGGAAAACCAAACCACACTGGAGGAAAAGTCACCTGCCTTCGGACAGATCCTAACATCCCTGCCTGCTCAGGGACAGGTAAGCGATCGAGTGAATTGACACACCCCAAGCTGCCTCACAAAGCCCAAAACACTGAATGAGCTTCAGGCTGCTGTGGAAAGCCCTAGATGGTGGAACAGAGGCATAGAAACCTGACCTACAAAAGCAACATAGACCCAGGGAGGAGACAGAATTGGTGACTGAGGGCTAGAGGGAGCTGGAAAGAAGGTCCAGGGGCTTGTCTACGAGGCCTCCACCTACCTGGTGGCCACCAGCATCCTTCAGGCAATGGAGGGGCAGGAACAGAGGCATCTTGTACCTCATACCCCATCCAGAAGATTTAGGCAATGGTTTTAAGGAGGAAGAGTCCTTTGCTAACCTTCACAGGCTCAGAGGGAGGTCCTGGATAAAGCTGGAATGTCTGAAGCCCACCTAGCCCCATGAACTCACTAGGCTTGGCTTGATGCTGATAATAGGTTAATTGCAGATAGGTGGATGTTTTTAAAATGTAAATTAAATACTATCTCCACACTTAAAAGCCTCCAGTGGTTGCCATTCCATATTTAAAAAAAAAATCCTAAACCTCCACTATCACTTCTAAGACAAGTCTAAAAAAGTCTAAAAAAAAGTCTAGTCCCTGGCTGATTCTTGGGGTGAATGCCCACCTCCCCCTATCTGGCTATATTTCTGCTTCACTGTGGGATGCATCTCCTCAGCAGCTGTTAGTCTCCACTAAGACTAAGCCAACACCACTTGGACGAAGTCACATGAAAGATCAGATGCCCCCCCAAAATGTGTCTCTTTATTAAATCAATGGAGCTACAGATACGTGGAAAGAACTGGCTGCCTGGGAGGATTTTCTAAACTCTCTATCCCTGATTAAACATAGTTCTTCTGAAAGGAGTTCCGTGGTTTGTAGTCCCCTCCCTGAGTATTTCACTCACTGGGGCTGATTAAATATCAGCACGGGGAGGAACAGACCACACCTAGACAACCTTGTCCCTCACTGCCATGTCTACCATGGCACCTGCTGTTGCAGGCTCACTCATCTTTTCTAAAAATCCTCTCCCCTCCCCTAATTCAACACTCTCTCTCCTCCCATACTAAAATAGTATGCAAACTCCCAAATCTCTATGCTTTTCTGAGTATTTACCTTTCACCTGCAATGCCCCCATACACAATATTAACATTAGTCAATCCTTTAAACCTACCTATTTTCTATTTATCTCGTGGACCCAGCTGTAGAAGCCAGGAGGGTAGAGGGACTGTCTTTCCTCTGCTGGACCCCTTCCAGGGCCCGAAGAGCTGCTGTCCACCTCGTTACTTGGCTTTACTTTTTCAAGGCACCGTCATCAGCCAAGCTTGTCTTGCTCTCATTGACCTCTTCCCGCAGGAATGTGATGTTTGTGACAGTGGAGAACCAGCCCCTTCGTGACATTCATCTTTCCTGTATCTGGGCCCTGCTTTTGTCCAGCACATCGGTGCCCTCATACCATCCTCTCTGAACCAGAAGGCTCCATGCTACAAGAGAACTGACCTGCACACCACAGTGCTCAGGTATGACAGTCAGACCTGGAGCAACCCAGGTGCACAGTATTCGTTTAATCTTCAGAAAGAATTTCCTCCGTAAATACTTGTCAGGAAGGCAAGAACAACAGAAGAGAGGAGTTGCACATTTCCCCAGCTTCTGCAGCCCCCAGTTCCCAGCCACCAGTTCTGCCTCTTGTACAAAGCTCCAGGCCTCTGTCATCCAGCAAAGAGCCACCATGGGGTCTCAGGAGTCCCCAGGAGTTAGTGTGAGTCCAGTCTTCAAACTGGCTTCTTGCCAGGGCTTATGGAGCATGTAGCCCAACATCTGGTCCATGCTAGCCTTCAACAAGACTTTTGTTGAAGCAATGAATGAACCTGGGGTAGGATAGAATGAACGAGCTCCTCCTCCCAACTCTGAGACTATGTCTATAATGAAACTGCTAAGGATTAGTACAGCAATCCCTGAAACACATGCTGAACCTCCTCAAAGAGATTCTTAAATGTACAGGCTCTAGGGCATGGGTACATTCCTTAAGTAGCACTAGAAAGGCAGAGACAGGTGGAAATCTGTGAGTTCAAAGCCAAGCAGGTCTACACAACAAGTTCCAGGCCAGCCACATCTACATAGTGAGATCCTGTCTCAAATAACAACAAAGCATATATGGGCTCATGGGCTCCACCCTGCAGACTCTGAGCTCCCAGGATTAAGAAGCAGATGGACACACAGGTTTGGGAATACTGG
>CABHPH010136470.1:53318-67015 GCA_902168325.1 Peromyscus nudipes | reverse complement strand
CCAGATGTGTGTACCTGGGCCTGCAGAAACGCCCCTCCATACCTCATTTGTCCTTGAAATCAATGGTCCGCACTGCTAAGTTGAGGATGTGTGGTGTGGGTTTTAACCCATTTCCACTACTCTCAACATCAAGTCCAGCTTCCCCAGCAAGGACTTGCTAGACCTCTCACTTCTCAGCAGGGGGTGATGCTCAGCCTTGAGACTCATCACTTTGGATCACAAACCGGGCCATCTCCTCTTCTGGTGGCTCTTTCTTCACTAGCGATACAGTTCTTGGATGTTCCTGCCAGGTTCCTCGGCATGCTTTTTTGGCAGGGCCCCTAATGGTGGTTGTGACTCTTGGGCACTGGGGGTCACAAGGAAGCCTCACATAGACACGGAGGCTCTGCAGCAGGAAGGTGGCTACAGCAGTGGCTGCCAGTGTTAGGCCACTGCTACCACACCTAGGCTTGCTCTCCAGCACAGAGGGAGTGAGACTGAGAAGCCACTTGCTGGCTGTGGCCCGCCAGCCCCCAGGGCATTGCAGGATTCTCGATTTTTCCTGACTTTTCTCTGGCTTAAGATTTAAGTTAGTCTGAGGATATTCTGGTTAGTTTTTGCAACTTGACACTAGCTAGAGTGTTCTGGAAAGAGAGAACCTCAATTTAGGGATTGCCTCCATCAAATTGGCCTGTGGGCGTGTCTATGGGGCATTTTTTTGATTAATGATGGATGTGGGAGAGCCTAGACCACTCTGAGGGCTGCCATCCCTGGGCAGGTGGTTCTGTGTGCTATAAGAGAGCAAGGCGTGGGGAGCAAGCCAGTAAGCAGCGTTCCTCCACGGCCTCTGCTCCTTGATGATGGACTGTAGCTGCAAGCTGAAACAAACCCTTTCCTCTCCTAATTGGTTTGGTCAGTGGTTTATTATTGCAGGAGAGAAGCAAACTAGACAGAAGGCTTTCCACTTCTTGAACCAAGAGGACCTGAAAAGAATCACTTTGAAGCCTGGGCCAGCAGTGGGGAGGGACCAGCAGTGGGGAGAGACCAGCAGTGGGGAGGGACCCACAGTGTAAAGGCAGCACTGGAGGTCAGGCCCAGATGTTGTGCAGCTCTGCTGCCAGTGGGTAAGTGCTTTGAAATCACTAGGGGCGGCGTGAGAATCCCCTGTGACCTAGACATGGAAGAAATAAACTCAACCCTTAGGCAGAGAAATGGCAATTAACATCCACTCTGAGGCTGAAAGGCTGCTTGCTGCGCTATCATACACAACCCTGTAAAAATTGGAGCATTGTGGTGGTGGATGCTTATAAGCACTGTGGATGTGGAGACAGAGGATGCCTGGGGCTTGCTGGCCAGTCAGTCTAGTGTAATCTGTGAGCCTCAGGTCCTAGTGAGAGACTACCTTAAAAAAAAATACAGTGGATGACTCCTGAAGAATAACACCAAAGGTTGACCCCGGCCTCCATATGTGCACATACACCTGTACACATGTGTAGATGTACATACATACAAACACATATGCGCACACACACACAAACTGTTCACCTTAGCACCCAACACCCACAAAGCATGCAGTGTATTTATGTCCCTCCACACACTGAGTACAGACCCATTTATCCTCCTTAGCCATGCAAGGAAGGAAGTCACCAGCTGAGCCCACCTTACAGATCAGAAACAGACACAGCAGGACCAAGTGGCTTGATGAGGTGCACATGGCTGTTCTGTGTTAGGGTCTGAGTGGGACTCCGGGTGGTCCATTGACAGTGTCCTGTTGGCCCAAGACTTCTATGCATGTACAGGGCAAGTGCTTTACCACTGAGCCACACCCAGCCCTGCAAATGGTTCTTCCTTTTTAATTTTAAATTTTTAAAATTATTGGTATTAGATGAAGTATCTGCTTCTTTGATCATTGGGAGTAGAAGAGAGCCAGGAGGTTTGTTTTTATTGCATTCTTTTCTGCTTGCTTATTTTTTTACATTCATTAATTAATTCATTGGTGTGTGTGTGTGTGTGTGTGTGTGTGTGTGTGTGTGTGTGTTGAACCTAGGGCCCTGCATATGCTACACAAATGCTCTTCCACAGCACCACACATACTGGGTGTGGCAGGACATGACTGAGATCCCAGCACTTGGTAGGTGGGGGCAAGAGGATCAGCAGTTCAGTGTCATCCTCAGCTACATAGTGAGTTCAAGGTCAGCCTGAGAAGCACCAAATCCTGTCTCAAGGAAAGAAGGAAGGAAGGAGGAAGGAAGGGAGGGAGCAAGCTGAGCATCAACACTCCGACTTCTCTCTGCTTCCTAGCTATGGTGGTTTGAACGAAAATGGCCCCCATAGGCTCATGTGTTTGAATGCTTGGTCCCCAGTTGGTGGAACTATTCAGGAAGGATTAGGAGGTGTGGCCTTGGAGGAGAAGGTGTGTCACTGGGGGTAGGCTTTGAGGTTTCAGAAGCCCACACCACCCTTAGTTATCTCTCTCTCTCTCTCTCTCTGCCTCAATGTTGCCAGATGTGAGCTCTCAGCTACTGCTCCAGTGCCTGCCTGCCTGCCTGCCTGTTGCCATGCTCCCCACCATGATGGTCATGGATGCGTCCCTTGAAACTATAAGCTCCAAATACATTTTTCTTGTGATAGGTTTCCTTGGTCATAGTGTCTCATCAGAGGAATAGAAAAGTAGCTAAGGTACCAGCTGTGGATGCAACATGACCAGCTGTCTCACACGGCTGCCACCAGGCCTCCCTTGCCATGAGAGGCTGTACATCAAACTGTGAGATAAAAGAAACACCTCCTTCCTCCCTTCTTCCACTTTCTTTGTCAGGTATTTATTCATAGCATGTAAAAAATACAACAGAGCTCAGGCTGGCCTTGGACTTACGCTATTCTTCCCTCAACCTTCCCGGTAGCAGGGATTATGTAATAGGCAAGTACTTTACCCACTGACCCGTCTCACTGGCCCTGGGTATTGAATCTTTAGGGTTCACCATACTTGGGGAGCTGGCTATCTGAATGAGCAAGAGGTTAACACACTGAGAAGACACAGCCTTATTTTTAATTTCCAGACGGTGAGTGTTTAAAGACACAAAGGTCGTTGGTCAGTCTGGAGCTGTCTGTCCCTCTGGTCAGGTGGTCAGTCTTATTCCTGGGACTCGTGGCGTCCATGCCACTCTCCTTATCATTCCTGCACATCTACCTCGTAATTGTCTGGGTGTCCGGGCTCGGACACTCTTCGGAAGCCTGGGTCTGGTCAGTGTCTGCCAGGATCAGTCCCGATGTCCTCCGGGCGCCATCTAGGCTGGACAGTCTCCTCAGAACAAGCAAGCCAGGAACAGTGTGCACTTGCTGACCTACTGATGATATATACCTTTGTCCCTGTAACACAGAAATGCCCCTCCCATTGCCCTGAAATTATAGGCTTGTGGTTGTCACACTCTCAAGCTACCTCAGAGTTCACCATATTCCCCACCCTTCCCTACATGACACCCAGACTGATTTACTCTTTAGTGTGTGTGTGTGTGTGTGTGTGTGTGTGTGTGTGTGTGACAGCTAGAGGTTCAGAAGTGTTTTGACCATGAAGATCAACTGTGTTGGGCTGGAGATGTATAGCTCGGTTGACAGAGCCGTTCATTGGGTCTTGGAGGTCATTGATTGGCTAGACTGCTGGCCAACGAGCCCCCTCCCCACCACTGAGGCAACAGGCATGCAAAAGAGCATGCAGCACTGGCTTGTTACATGGGTTTGGGGAGCTGCAAACAGTTTTAACCATGGAGCCATGTCTCCAGTCTCTTACTTTGTTTTTTGAGACACAGTTACAAGTATTCCAGGCTGGTCTCAAACTCCCTCCATAGCTGAGTATGTCCTCGAATGAATGGGACTCGAACCCAGAGCTCAGCCCCTTAAGCACTTAACATCTACCTCCTTACCCCACTCCCCACCGCTCCATCCCGCAATCAAAGGTGTAGCTTTGATTCCCAGACATAATTCCTGTGGTATCCCCTCCCGGAAGAAACCCAAAGACTGTTGGTCCAGCTTTTTCTTAAAGCCCGCCTCTGAAGGTGCCTGATTGGCTGGTGAGGCCTCAGTGGCTTGTGTTCAGAGTGGGTGTGCCCCTGGAACACCATCCTAGGAGGCCCACCAGCTAGTGCAGACCTGCTCTCTGGAGGAAGACAAGAGCCAGAAGGGAGAGATGAAACCCGAGGCTGAGTCACTGAGCTAGCAAATCGAGTTACTTCGGGCGCTCGCTGGCTGCTGACAGGTCTAAGTCAGCAGCTGGCCTAGCAAGCAGGGTGAAGTCATTTTTCAGAAAATCCAGTTATCACTCAGAACCTCGAACTCTGCCCTGGGGTTTGGGTAGACCTCCCTGTCACCCCACCCTGCTAGTGGCCCCAGGCTTGGCAGTTAGGGACCCCCTGGCTTCTGTCATTTTTAACACCTGGCCAGAAAGGCCTCTCTCCCTCCCCCTGGGTGGGCAGGAGCCCCTGCTAAGCATGTCCCACCAGTCCCCTGCCACGGCCGGCTTTCTCAAGGCTGCATAGTGGGGACGGCGGCCACCAGCTCACTAAGAGGACGGAGAGTTGACACAGCTTGAGACAGAGACAGCCCAGCCTGTAGGTTTCCTCAGGGGTGGGGTGGGGTGGGACAGCATCATGGAGCTACTCATTCTCCGTTTGGTCAGAAAGGGGAAAGTTTGGGGTTTTTCTTTTTGTAACTTAAATTTAAAGTTTATTTTGCTAATTGACATTTAAAATTTTTTTCTTTCTTCTTTTAGAGATTGAACTTGTCGCTTTAGAGATTTGTCTTGTCACTATGGACACTGGAGAACCACAGTGGGGCTCTGTGGGATTCACCCAGAAGGCTGCAAAGCCAGATCTGACTTCCCATCTGCTTGGGGGCAGAGGATGGAGAAGGGGGCACCGAGAGGCCATGGCACTCAGGAAGAGGTTGGAGGTGACCCGAGCTAAAAGCAGCTGTGGCCAGTGAGTCCTGGCTTCTCAGGACCCAGCTGTTGAGAAGGGGAAGCAGTGGCCAGATATGCTGAGTTAGTGACCCTGTGGCTGCAGGGGACATGGGAAGTGCTGCCCAACTCTGTGAAAATGCCCTGAGGCTGGGGCTGCATCCCCCACTGTTCTCCTTTGGGTCCTCTGTCTTGCTTAACAACATTTGTTCATTTAGGGGAAGGAGGGTGTCATCTCCTTTCACCAGGTGTGTTCTGGACACTGGACTCTAGTCACGCTTTGGAGGCAAGTGTCTTTAGCTGCTGAGCCATCTCACTGGCCTGCCTTGATGACTCCTCCCCCCACAGCCCCCCACCATGGGACCTTCTGCTAGAATGGGCTGGGGGCTGGGGTCCTGGGTCTTGATTCACCCTGAAGTCAGAGTCTACATTTTGCCTGCCTTACTAAAGATGAGCAGCTTGCCTTCTGTCGGGAAACAAAAGACATTTCTCCACCAAGAGCCCATCCACTGGGTCTTCTGAAAGAGACAAGAACTTCAGGGGGCCCAGCCTTGGTGAATTTTGCTGGACTGGAGTTTTGGAGGGTACTGGGGGGCGCTGCACCTCCTGAGCTGAACTCAACGGGTCAGGACTGGTAAGGGATGTGTCCCGCCATCTAGTGGCGTCCATTGGGATTGAAAGCTGCCGTGACCCTAGGAAGGTCATCCCAGGGCAGTTGCAAGCCAAGCACTTGGCTGTGCCCTAGAGTTACCCACCCCGTTCCTATTGCAGCAGAAACTGAGGCCTGTAGATACACATTTCAATTTTCATATGGAGATCCTAGTCCCTGCTTCTGAATTCTTTATGGAAACGGAAATCCTGGAGGCCCCTTGGAGGGGGCAGTGAGGAGATGCAGGGTGGCCACTGCTGAACATCTGACTTTGGTATCTTGAATAGCAAACTTTGGTTCATGTTTATATGAAAGAGAAGCCAGAGTTGTCTGTCTTTCTCCTGTCTCCCATGTCACCCACAACGTAGATGCAGATTTTGCTGTGGAGTGGGGAGACTGAGGGTGTGCATGTGTGTGCATGGGTGTGTGGAGATAATTAGTTGCTTGGTAGGAAATGAAGGAAGGGGTGGAAATCCCTTTTTCTTTGGGTTTAAACTCAGAAGATGATGGGAGACTGATCTGGGGTACCTCAGTCAAGTGACTGAAATCCAACGTGAGTTGTGGGGAACTGTTATGGGCTGGACCATATCCTTCCTAATCTACGTGTTGGTATCTTAACCCCAGCACCTAAGACTGTAACAGTACTTGGAGATTAAGTGATGAGGATGTTGGTGGGGAGTGTCTAGTGCAATGTGACCTGTGTGTCTATAAACAGATGGTGTTATCATACATGTGAATATAAAGGAATAGCCATGAAGAACACAGGGAAGAGGTGCTCAACTACCGGCCAAGGAGAGAGGCCTCAGAAGGAGCCAGCCCTGGGCTGTGGGTGTAGCTTGTCTCCTGATAGTTCTGTGGAAGTTTTGAGGTGGTCACACTGGCTTAGACAGGCTAGGGTTTCTAATCCACCAGGTGTGGGGCCAGTGTTTGCTGTTTTTTTTTTCCCCAGCTCTCAAGATGAGTGAAACTAGGGACCAATCCTCCCTCAGTTTCCAGGGATGGAGGTGGGTGCCTGGGACCCACTGTGGTTACTCAGCTGCGAGATGAGGCCTTAACAGAAACAGCAATTCACAGTTGCCTGCCGGCATCCTCCCAAGGCTTTAAATCACCCGTAGATGACTTACACCTGTCAACACTACTTGCTGCACAGATAGAACTTAATATACTGTTTAGAGAGTGAGGACAAGACAATGGTCTACATGTTTGTTACAGATGCAATTGTTTTTCTGAGTATTTCTGTCGTGGTTGGTTGAATTCTCCAGTGGTAGCCTGCAGATGTGGGGACTGGCTATTCCATGAAGCCCTGAGATGTTCTGATGTGATGGGAGGGGCTTTTCTCTTGACCGAAGATCCCTTCCCCTCCAGGTGGGAGTAAGACAGCCAGGCCCCAGGGGAGAGGAGCCTCAGTCCTGGCAGTTCACGGAGGTCCCAGGACAGAACCGAGGATGTGGGGACCCCTACCCAAAGACTCAGGGCGACCCTCAATGCCAATTCAATAGTAGTGCTGTACCGATGTCTTGGGCCAGAAAATACTCCACCACCTTGAGTCTCTAGTGTCCCTCCACATCCCAAATTTCTTCATTTTTTTGTCTCTGTGGGGAAGGGCAATTATTTCTACTCAAGTTCCAGCTATATGTAGGTCTGCCTATTTCATCCTCACAGTAATCTCGTCTGGTAGGAACTGCTCTTCTCAGCTGGGAAAATTGAGGCATAGGTAGTTTATATACATCCACTTGGGACCATTCCTAATGAAGAGAGCTCGGACCTCAATGTGAACTTTTTCCAGGTCTGAGCTCTACCCACAGGGCCACACAGCCCCTGCCTGGGACCACCTGGCCATATAGATCTTCACAGTCCAATTCCCCAGAGCAGAAGAGATTTCATTATTGGCAAATCTGGAAGCTGGATCCACCTCCCTCCTACCCAGAAGACAATTGCTCTGTAAATGACAGGCTTAGAGGACAAAGACAGCCTATTAGTCCACGAGTGCCCAACACAGAGTACATAAATGGTCTGATTCAGTAAAAGGTCCCGAGCACCAACCTCACACCACACTCGCAGCAAACCCATCTCATTAAAACGGAACAAAAACATGCCAGGTATGGAAGCACACGTCTGTAGCCCCAGCACTGAGGTAGCTGAGATAGGATTGTTGTCAATTTAGAGGCTAGCCTGGGCTACATAATGAGTCTCAGGTCAGCCTGGGCTAGACCAAGACCCTAACCCCCAAAGCAAACAAAACATTAGCAGAAGACAAACAGGATGCTTGGGACACTTGCCTAGGGTCACCAGGTCCTCTGGACCAGAACCTGGTGGCAGCAGGTAAAGCTTATGACCAGGCTACCTCCTGTATCTTCTAGTTCTTCATCTCCTACTCCAAAGCACTTACTTCAGAGGGCACACACCACCTGACCTTAGTGTCAAGCCAGAAGCCTCTTGTCTGGGAGACACAGACAGGATGAGCTGGGCTAGGTTGTGGTTTCTGTCAGGGCCACTGAGAGTCCTGGGTAGAACTCACAGTCTAGCCCCATCTATGATGACAAGGTCTTGGCTGGGAAGGTCCCTCTGTCTGCCATGACCTTGGCACCTGTGTGTGATCCCTGGACCCACAGCATTGCCTGTAAACTGTTGACTCTCAGACCTTCCCATCTGCAGTGAGCATCTACACTCCTAACCCCTTTGAGACCCTCAGCCTTTCTAATGAGCACCCCCATCAGTTTCAGGGGCTCCTAGTCTCCCTTCTCTGAGAAGATGCTGGGACAATAAAGGAGAAAGCCAACAAGAAAAGAGGGGTGGCCTCAGGCCAAGCATTTATTGTTACAGTGTTAGAATTCCTTGGGGAAGGTGTGGGACTCTGCCATTCACGGCTCATTTACTTTACATTTACAAACCTTTCCTGGGTCAGGGACATTGTCACCATCCACACTGGTGGCCTCTCCTAGAGTGAGACCAGAAAGTTGCCACCATCCAGGAGGCACCTTTTCCCACGGCTTGTGAAGCGGTCATTGGAATAAGAGGCTTTCTGGGAAGGAGTGTCATGGTCCCAGCAGAGCTGTCTCTCCCCCAGGCTCCTGCAGTGAACTCCAAAGTCACATCTGCCAAGGCCCCACCCATCTTCATGACCTCAGTTATTTTTTTTGGGGGGGGTCCTGATCTAAATGCCCCATGCTGGCCAGGCTTAAGAGAAATCCCTTCTCTCCACTTCTGTATTTAGCTGTCACATGACAACCTCCTGTATTGAAGAGTCAAGACAGAGAATCTGCTGGAAGTGACCACTGGGTGTGGATGGAGACTGGCAGAGATGCCAGGGACAGAAGCCCAGAGTCCACCGGGAAGGAGCCTTCTGATGCCGTAGAACTCCCTGCCCTTAGGAAGAGAGTGTACCTAGACCTTCCCCTCCAAGGAGCCAGCACAGCCAGCAACCTTTCCAGAGAGGTTGTCGATATATTCCTGGGCCCAGAGTCTCTGTCACCCTTTAGGGACACAGTTTGAGAGTGACAGTTGATCTCAGTTAGAAGAGAGCTTCCCTCTCCTTGCTAGGCTATGGGCTCAGTAGCTTCGGGATTCCAGGGGTGGGGAATGCATATTATAAACACTCCGGGTGCAGGACCTGAGCAAAGCTGGGTTATATATACCCCAGAGGTTCACCCTGTGCATTCTGGCATCTGATGTGTGTTCATTGGAGGCTGATATGCAGACAGAAAGGGTCCTCCCAATCCCAAGACCTCTGGATTTGGATTGTGAGGAAGACTGTGCCTATGGGATCATTAACAAGAAGATGTCTTTAACACGGGGGCAGCAACTCTCAAGTTCATGGGCTGTGTGTGGTCCTCCTACAAGGGGACGCTCTTTATATATCACTGTAGAAGGTTTTGGTGGCTCACAGGCTGCCCCCACTGTCAGCTTTGGGAATCTGAACCTTTCTTGGACTCCTGGTGCAAATGTCCTCAGAGAGGCTTGGTGCAGAGTGACAGCTCACAACTGCGCGCCGGTTCTCCCTAGTGTCAGCAGGCAAAGTCTCTGCTCAGTCGGCTTGGGCCTGGGTGCTGCACCCAGCAGGACTGCAGACTGTGGTGGCCCTCCCAGGCCTCGCTGGGGGCTTGGGGAAACTCTCAATATAAACATTCTGCACCCCCCCTTGCCTATTGACGGAGCGAACATGTCCAGTGTCTGCAAATGTTGTGGATGAAAGTTACTAGGCTCATTCCTCCCCATCCCATCCCTTCCGGTTGTTTCCTGAGAGGTTCAAAGCCTGGGACCAAGGTTAGTGCGTGTTAATCCTCAAAGCTTCCCTGGGAGGAACCGGAAGTATTATAGGTAGGACACTGAGGCACTGAGAGGTGGGGCTACTGGGAGGAAGCCACACAGCAAAATAGTGGCCGACCAAGAAAGGGGCTGGGAGCTCCTTCCTTGGACAACCCAGAGACCCAGAGATTTGCACCTCTGTTAGGTCATGGGTGAGCACACCTGTCTCACGTGACATCACGACAGAGGTTTGTTGGGTTAATGACAGGCACTGTCCCGTTTTGTGCCCATGCTTGGAATGGCTGTTTGGGACAGAGCTCAGTAACCTGCACCACCACACACACACACTCTTGAAGTCACATTCGTTCTGGTGACAGGATATCTGCATCCTTTGGGGCTGCTGCTGCCAGGCCCCTCTGCCCTGCAGAGATCCCCATCTGCTCCCAACATGTCCACCTCATGATGTAGTGCTCTCAAAGTGGAAGGAATGCACATGCTATTTTGCATGCTTCCAGAGCGAGGGACCAGGTCAGAGTTTACATCCTCTGCCCAGTGGGCTGAAGGGTGGCATTCACCACCTGGCCACTGTCGGCTGGTTTTGCAACTGGTTCTCAATACCCTTGGCTCTGCCAAGGCTGGTTACGGGGGGGTAGGGTCCCTGCTCCTGCCAGCAGGGTATTCCAGGCCTAGAGACTGACACTCCTTTTCCCCTTCTTGGAAGTTCAGCATAAAGTGCCAGGAGTACCGGGCTAGTTCCTTGAACCACAGCGCTGGGGCCACCTGCTGGGTCATGGCTGGGTGATGTGTCCTTAGGGCCTGTCTTCAGAGATACAAGACACCTAGGTGGGCATTCTCTGTCCTTGGTGCCCACTGGAAATGGTGGCCGTCTCTGGGAATTCTGTCCTGGCACCACATCCGCCCTCAGCCCCAGGTCTCTCTGTACAGTTGGGGATGGGCAGCACCGGGCCACTGGGCTATTCTTCCCTTTGCTCTTCCAGAGTTGAGTGACATGGCTCTCTTACACGTTGGTGACCTCCAGGCTGTTGTATCCTTCCAAGCGACACTGTTCAGGCCTGCCTTGGAGGTCATCATCCGCACAGTCCTCATTCTCGAGAGAGCCATAGTCATCGTGAAAATCAGGTTCTTTGCTGGTGAAGCCCCTGCCTATCTTCCCCAGGGGCAGCTGAGGAGAGAGACACATACCAAAGGACAGAGGAAGAGAGAGATGAGAACTGGGTGGCGAGGTATCTCTGATCTAATTACTGTGTGACCTTCAACATCTCCCTGGACCTCTCTGGGCTCCTCCATTATTAGTACCATCCCTGCTGCCCAGACGCATGGAAGGGATTTGGGGAATTTCCATGAGGAATCAACGTTTGAATTTCCAGCTAGAGATTCAAATAGTTACCAAGGGTGACTTCGGACTAATGATCCGACAGTCTCCCTGCTCCTTCCTGTTGGGAGCGGCAGATGGGACAGTACCTGTGAGTATGTATAAGCATGGGTATGAGGCAGTACTGCATGCTCAGTCCAGAAGGAATATTCTAGCACCACCTGGTACGGCCACAAGTATGAGCTTGGGGCTTGCAGATGGGCGTTAGAGTCCCTGTTCTGTACCTCTGGCTGTGGAACCTGAGCTGAGTCACTGCCCATCTCCGAGCCTTGATTTTCTCAGCTACAAGATGGGAAAAGTGACAGAGACCTGGGTGGATTGTTGGGAGGAGCAGAAATCTGTAGGACACCGGGGGTGGGGGCTGGGGGACTCAGAGCAGGTGACCTGTGGGAACTGTCCCCCGACACAGCGGTCTCTTGATGGAGCCTCTAGTTCTGGGTTGTTTTGGTCCCAAAACACTTTGCAGCTACGTGTCCCACTGCCTGTCTTTCTAGACCCGCACCCCGACTTGAAAGCCATTCTCCCGCGAGGACTTTTCAGTCGAGGCCTCCTGACTTTCCCACTGTGAGTCTGCTTTAGGCAGCACATGTAATCTGTGCAGGGCCGTGAAAAGAGAATTATTTTTCTTGCATCCCCCTCCCTCCCAACAAATTTTCACTCCTTTGGAATAAAGATACTTGCAACTGGACGCAAGCCCTACAACCTCAACAGGTCACACACCTTTAATCCCAGCACTCTGGAAGCTGGGTGGGGAGTTTCAGGCCAGATTCGGCCACATCGTGAGATGTAGCTCAAAAACAAAAGGGGCCGGGCTGGTGAGATGGCTTAGTAGGTAATGGTGTTTGATGCCAAGATTGATGGTCTGAGTTCAGTCCTTGGCACCCACATTGGTGGTAGAAGAGAACTGACCCCTGCAGTTGTCCTCAGACCTCTACGTGCATGCTGTGGCATGCACACGAGAGTTTCATGTGTTTGTGTGCAAGAACACACATATAATAGAAATATTTACAAAATCAGATAAAACATGAAAGCGAGGAAGACCGGTTGGGGTGTAGTTCAGTGCTGGAGTGCTTGCCTAGCACATACAACGTCCTAGGGTCGATTCCCAGCACCATAAAACCAAAGCCAAAGCAAAACCAAAGGTGGCCAGTCCAGGATAAAGTGCCCTCAAAGGCCAGTGGGAAGCTGTTCCTGAACTGCACCTCCTACGCTCAGCTGAGGTCCAGGTGCCGCCAAGTGAAGGGGCAGACATGAGTGTGGCGACCGTAATGCTGATTATACTAGTTTCTGTTTGGTCTCTGCCCAGCTGCCCCTGTTCCCTGCTGCCCTACTGGGTGTGCCAGGGGTTCCTTGCTGGCCATGGAGTTCACCTAACCCTGTTCCCTGCTGCCCTACTGGGTCCCAGGGGTTCCTTGCTGGCCATGGAGTTCACCTGACCCTGTTCCCTGCTGCCCTACTGGGTCCCAGGGGTTCCTTGCTGGCCATGGAGTTCACCTGACCCTGTTCCCTGCTGCCCTACTGGGTCCCAGGGGTTCCTTGTTGGCCATGGAGTTCAGAACCTAAGTCAGAGGTTTTCAGAGTCTAGGGCTCCCTGATCCCTCCAGGCAGCTAGCTGTGTGAGGTGTTCTGCACCCTTGGGGCCATTTGCTTCAGGGGGCCAGGATGAGGGGATCCCACAGTCTGTAGCCACCCTTCCATAGACTCTGCCTTGTATGGATACTTATCACTGGGCATTGTTTTAAGCAAGGGCCCGGATACGTGATAGCTCTCCTGCATGCACCTGTGACCTGAGGCTGCTCCAAGTTCAAAGGTGACAAAGGAGCCCTAGGCACACCCAGGAGAGGATGCCTGGCTCTCGGGACAGGAAGACGACTTACCCGGCCAGATCTGGACTTGCTGTTGCTGCTGCTGTCCTCTTTCCCAGCTCTGGTGATACTGGAAGCTCTGCCAGGGGGTGTCCCAAAGCGCTCAGACTCCCGGATGCCTGCGGAGCTGGGACATTTCACAGGCTGTGAGTTAGTCACCTTGTAAGAGAGTCAACCCACTGCCACTGTCCCCACTCCCACATTCCGCCTGCTTGAGAGCACTTGCTGCTCTTTCGGAGACAGGATTGGGGTTCCGTTCCCAGCACCCACATGGTGGCTTACAGTTGTTTGTAACTCCAGTTCCAGGGGATCTGATGCCCTTTTCTGGCCTTCATGGGCACCACATGTGGGCACCAGGCATGCATGTGGTGCACACACACAGGCAAAACACTGGTACTCATAAAAAAAATAATAAAATTAAAGAGCCGTGGATACAGCTCAGTAATAGAGTGCTTGCTTGTCTAGAATATGCAGGGCCCTGGGTTCTACCTCCAGCACTGGTTAAAAATAAACATCCATGATCCTTTCTCATGGAGTGTGTGTGTGTGTGTGTGTGTGTGTGTGTGTGTGTGTGAGAGAGAGAGAGAGAGAGAGAGAGAGAGAGAGAGAGAGACTGGG
>CABHPH010136470.1:35086-45986 GCA_902168325.1 Peromyscus nudipes | reverse complement strand
CAGTGGAAGGGAACACAATTGGCTTACAAAGGGATGCTGCCCTTCTCTTTGGGGCAGCTGGAGATAGCTGGCATGCCCAGTTCTGTTCCTATTTCAGATACTTTCCTGTCCTTCTTTTACCCCAGCACCTGCTGAGCATCGTCTGAGCCTGTACTCAAGGTGCTGACAGGGCTCTCTCCTCCGTCCCCCAGAGGCTGTCTGTCCATCTAAGACTGTCCCCGCCTTCAATCCTACCGTTCTGGTTACTGCCCTCAAAGCTCAATGCCCGGTGCATTTAAGTACAAAGGGATTTATCCACTGGTTTATTGTCCCTCGTCCCTAACTTAGGGTACAGGAGTGGTGGTCAGGACCAGGGCCGTGTTCTCTGACACAGTGGGTGTGGGCTGATTGGCAGACACTCACTAACTACTTGTTGGCAGAATGTCTGCATGGGTCCTGGCTCCCTGTCCCTCCCTCTGCCCAACCTCCTGGAACTGCTTCGCTGTTTCCCCAAGCAGAACCTTGTCCTCTGTCTCCAGGCCTGTAGCCCACCAGTCCCTCTTTATCATCTCCTACAGGCTCCACTGGGCTGTCTAGTCTCCCAGACACCTTTCAGGAACTCCCCTCAGGACCAGGATCCTTTCTCTTGCCAAAGGTCCCAGATCCCCATGTGTGTACCTGGCATGTTGGGGTTAACTACAGCTTGTAGGCCAACTCCCTCACTAGACTGTCCTGGCAAGGCCCAGGCCAGCTCACTCAGCCCACCCAGCAGAGTGAATGCTGCCTGGCATGTCTCATAACTAACTGTTCAAGGCCAGGGGAGGGACTGGACTCCACTCTGCCCTGATGTGGCTCCTACACCAGAACATTCCAGCGCAAGACAATCTTCCTTCTGGGATGATGGTTCCAGTCTAGAGCTCTTTTGCCCTCCAGGGCTGGTTTACTTTGCCACAGAGGGCCCTTGCCCAGCCCCAGCCCTCATGGCCATCATGGCTCTGAATTGATTGCTCCTGGCAGAGTTGTCACTGATGGGAATAAGGGAAGAGTGCCCCGCTGCCCATCCTTCTGAAGTCAGTGGTGCCACAATGTTGGGATTGGTGGCCAGGAGGCACACCTGGCCTGACCTCCTCAGCCGTGGCTCACTTGTAACCAGCAGTGTCCCTCTATAAGCTCCCAAAGAACGTGCATCTGACCTTCAAAACGCCTCTGCACTGAAGCTCAGTCACACTTGCCCAGCTGCTACTCAGAGCTGACATAGGAACTCAAGTCTGGCTTCCAAAGGAATCCAGTTGCTGTTTCATTAACAGTTGTCCGTACCTCTTCCTCAGGTGGGGCTAGGCTAGACCCCGTGGTCTGATGACAGGCATGTCATGGAGAGACCATCTGGGTCACGCGTTAGTAAAAATATTGGGAGACTGTTCTGGGTTTGGGAGCATGCAACCCCAAGACTCAGTTTCCTCTGTAAAAACGGAGATAGCCACCCTTGCCGCGTGGAGTGGTGGGGACTGAAGGGGCTGGAGAACAGAAGTCCCTAAGCCCAGCTCCACAGCCAACAGTAGGAGGTGACAGTGTTTCTACCACACTGGCACCACGGGAGGGTGGAAAGATGATGTCCTTAGAGCCAGCTTGGGGGTGTGTGTGCGACATTTTCATGTTATCTGTCTGCACTTGATTCTTCATCTCTAAGATGGGGGTAATTATGTCTGAGACATGGACAGAATGGGTGAGTGGAATTGTATTTGTAAAGAGACAGGTGACGGTTTGGCAAAGGGGGAGGGGTGCTGGGCCCGGAGTGGCCACGTCCATTATCACAGTTGACAGGGTTTGAGACAGTCCACCTTGGGACTCTGACCCACAGTCCATGAGCTTTTAAAAGTTCTGTGGCTGAGTCAGAGGGCTCAAGACACAAAGATGTAGTCTTGTACAGCTCATCTGGGGAAGGATCAACCTGTACTGGATTCCTAAAAGGGTCCAACCCTTAACTTCTGATTAAATCTTCCCTCTTTACTTCACAGGGAAGGAAACTGAATCCCAGAGAAGGCAGAGCAACCTGGCATAGGAATCTCACAGTAAGGGCTCTCTTCACCAGGCCTGGGCTGTCTAATGTGGGGACCCCATGTTCCTTGGGATGATCCTGCTCTAACTCTCCCCTGCACACATGGCTGTGCTTTTGAACCACACCTTTCTGAGCTCCTGGTGGATTTCAGGCTCAGCTCCTGTAATGGACCAATGTTTGACCCCTACATCCACATGTCTATGTGATGGCGTCTGAAGTGGGGCTGTGGGCGGTGTTAGGGTTACCTGGTGTCACTGGTGGTAAATAATACTGCCCCCTGATGTGAGGACCCTGTAAGAAGGCTGCCATGTATAACCAGAGGGTACCCCTGCTGGAGCCTGCCCCCCCTGGACCTCGCTCCCCTGGACTTGTAGCTTTCAGGAGAAATAGATGTCTGTTGTTTATGCCACCCGGTTGGCAGCATTTTGCTATGGCAACCCAAGCTGATGGGAACAGTCATGCTTTGGGGCACTGGTGGACACTTAGGCAGTAGCGGGTACTCCCTGTACTTCTGAGAGTTGAAGCCAGCAGCCACACATGCTTGAGGAACGTAGGCAGCGTGGAGGAAACCTCTAGGATGTGGGGCATGGTGCGAGCGGGGGGGGGGGGGGGGGGGGGGGGTGTTGGTGTTGGGGGGGGGGGGGGGGGGGGGGGGGGGGGGGGGGGGGGGGGGTGTTCCTAGCTTCAGTGGTCAGGATGGATGATGTACGGGGACTTTGGGGTCTAGAGAATGGAAGTGGTCAGGAGGTGGCTGGGAAGGTGCTTCCAGAGCCCTCGGGAGGGAGGACCCAGCAAGGTTGAAGGTGCCTCCCGGCGCCACCCCGTCAGCCCTTCCCTCCTAGCCTGACACCTCTGCTGCTGGCTCCGAGCTGCCAGCTTTCTGACCCCTTCTCAGTAATCCTTGCCACCTTGGCATGGCACCAGGGCCCCTCTCCTGCCACATAGGATTGTGTGCACTCCTCAGCCCCTTCTCTCTGTCTCTCTGTCTCTGTCTCTCTCTGTCTCTGTCTCTCTGTCTCTGTCTCTCTGTGTCTCTGTCTCTGTCTCTCTGTCTCTCTGTCTCTCTCTCTCTCTCTCTCTCTCTCTCTCTCTCTCTGTTAATCCACAAAGCATCTTCTGCAGTCAGTGGCACACACCATCGGGTTTGATTAATTAACTGTACAGAAACGAAGGGAAACCAGCGAAGGAGATAATTATGCAAAACAGACCGTGGCAGGTTTACAAAACTGGCCCCTCCCCACTCTGAGCACCAAGGTCCGGGTGTTGGGGGAGGGGGCTTTCCTTTGCATAAGAGTTGTTCGAAAGGTGGAGCCCCAGGAAGTCAGGAGAGAGAGAAGTAGGGAAGGAGTGGGGCTGGGTAGGGGTGGTATGGGGGTGGGGGTGGTATGGGTAGGGGTGCTCCAGCAAGGACAGCCTGGAGGGAAGGACTGCCAGCCACCATCAGGTACATCTGCTAAGGGAGGCCTGGACCAGTTGTCTCTGCTCCTCTGTAAGAGACTTCCACGAGGCTATCCAGCCCCTTTGCCTCTTCCGTCTACCTCTGTCTTCCCTCCTGTTTCATTCCTTCACTCTGGTATAGATAGACCTGAGCTTTGAGTAGGTAAGGTAGACCTGTTGGCTGTGTGTGGCCTGGTCCCCGCCAGCTGGGCAGGAGAAAGAGTGCTGGGAGCCAGCCACTCTCCTGACTCCTGCCCTGGGATATGTCACCAATGTTCTGGGCATGCGTGCCTCCTCCTGTGTGTCCATTTCTCTTTGGTGGCAGGGCACGCCTTGGCCATCTTTGCTACACCCAATATCCTGAAACGTGATGTGACCCAGTGCCCTGCTTGCCTGGGTGACAGGGAGGCTCAGCTTAGAAAGTCCTTGCCTTTCCAGGTCTCACCTGCGGCCAGCTTCGGCGTCACGGTAGTCCTCGATCGCCAAGCGGAGCTTGCGCCTGTGCAGGGAGCTGCACACACCCAGGCCCAGCTCCAGGTCCTCATCGCTCAGGCTGAGAAGCACCTGCTTTCAAGAGGTGGACTTAGTGCCCGAAGGTGAGAGGTGGGGCAAGGAGTAAGGAGGGCCTGGCCGTGGCACCCGGAACCCCAGGACCTGTTGCTGCTGCTGCTGGGGCCAATACAGAAGGGCCTGAGGGAAGGGGGCTCCTCATCTGCACCCCCCTCCCAGCCCATGTCCCTAGGCAGGGCACCAGGACACCTCTGCAGTCTGTGGTGGTTGGAAACTCCCAACACAGCCTGTCTCTAGAGAGTGGTGGTGCACGCCTTTGATCCAGCACTGGGGAGGCAGAAGCAGGTGGATCTCTGAGTTCAAGGCCAGCCTAGTCTACAGAGTGAGTTCCAGGACAGCCAGGGCTACACAGAGAAATTGTATCTCAAAAATCCAAAAATAAATAAATAGATAAATATATAAATAAATAAATAGCCCGTTTCTAGGAGCTGTGGGATGTCTAATGTGGAGCCCTAAGTCCTTTGAGACCATCTTGCTTCATCTCTCTCCTGATGCCTGGCTGTGCCCTTCTGTCACCCCTTGCTGGGCTCCTGGAGGTCCTGGGCTCAGCTCTGTTATGGATCACTGGGTGGGATACTGTTTGGACCAAGATGGGTGGGATCACCATCTAGGCTAAAGAACCCCCCAGTCCAGCCCTGTCCCTCTTCTGCCAGCTAAGGAGAGGTTGGTCCCATTTTAAGAACACAGAGGGCTGTGTTCCTCGCCAGGAAGACTGGTTTACCGGTGACCTGGGCCTGCAATAAGTTGGCCAATTTCTAGACTATATCTCCTCTTGTCCCCAGGATAGAATGGAGACAGTCATTCCCGGGAGGGGATAGCACTCATGGGAAGGTCCAGGGGCATCCCCCAGGGGCCCGAGCTGCCTACCTTCCCACTCTTGACATTCTCTGCACAGGCCTTGACATACATGGGCATGGCCATCACCACCTCCAGCCAGGCCTGCACTGTGCCAGCCTTCCAGTGGGACATAGGCGTGGTCCTCACGAGCTCCACATGCTGTAGACGGTCCATCTGCTCCTCTCCCTCAGACAGGCTGAGGCTGTGCCGTGTGGGGCTGCACTGGCTGTCGGAGTCTGCAACACATGAGTACACAGAGCCTTGCTGTGGGGAGGAGCCAAATTCTTGGTGGGGGTGGGGGGACTCCAAGGCACAAAACCAAAGTGGCTCTCCTGGTGGTTTGCCCATGCTCCTATTGGATGACCTCACATCCATGCATACACAAAAAACACTGATAGGTCTCAGAGGTCATTAAAGAAGAAGGAGAAATAAAGTTGGGAGGGGGATATGTGTAGTGTGTGTGGGGACCCAGGGAGAGTTGAATGGGGGAGGGTTGGGGTGAATATGATCAGTAGATGTATGAAATTGTGAAATAAGTAAATCAATCAAAGTGGCTCTGGTTGGCCACCCAACCTCCATTACAAAGTCCTCTCTGCTCCCCGCAAAGAGGAAGAAACGTGATATTCCAGAAAGAAATAAACCTAACGCAAAAATGTAAATCTCCCAATGCCGCCCCTAGACTGCAGCTGTTAGTATTTAGTTAAATAGTCTCCAGGAGACACAAACGCCCCTGCTCACAGACTCACGCACGATGGCTCTGTTCTGCTAGAGGCTTTTGGTCAGACACTGTGCAGGACATTGTTCCTTCTCAGTAGAGAATTTCAGTGCAATCTTTTGAACAGTGTCAGAAGGACATTCACGGCTTATTTTACTCTGCATAGGCTTGGGGGTTGAGGGGTGGAGTGGGGGTTGTTTCCAGTTTGACACCATTAGAGATACAGAGTGGCAGCGAGCACTTTGGGTAACCAGGTGATTTGTTTTCTTGGGATAGATGAGACACGGCTCCATCCATTAACCCATGGAAGCCTGTCCCTGGAGCAGCCTCATACACAGAAGGAAAGGAATCCCCAAACAGGCTGGGACAGTGCTTCTGTTGCAAATGAGAAGACTTGAGTTTGATTCCCTGAACCCACGTAAACAGGAAAAATGGATGGGGCCGGCCAGAGGGCTCGGTGGGCGAAGGCTCCTGCTGTACGAGCATGACGACCCGAGTTTAACCCATGTAAAAGTGGAAGGCGACAGCTGCTCCAGTTATCCTTGGCCTCTGTCTCTTCAGGGACGTTGTAGATATGCATCTCCGCACACATACACACACTAATTATGATTACATATAAAGATGGGGTGGCGAGTCATTCTTGTAACCCCAGGGCTGTGGACTGTGGTGACAGATGGACCCCTAGGACATTCTGACCAAACAGCCCGGCTCCTAGGAGAGTATAGTCCAGCAAGAGACGCTCTCTCAAAAACACAGGTGGATGGCACCTGAGGCAGGAAAGCTGACGTTGTTCTCTGGTCTCATACACTTGTATGCACACACAGGAACACACACCTGCACCCATCCATCCATACACATGCACAAATATGTGTGTGTGCGCCTGAATGTGAATGTGTACCTGCATACACATATATGAACATTTATGAACACACACGCACACAAAATATATGAGATGTATAATTTTAAGCTGCACATGGTGGTGCATGCCTGTAAGCCCAGTGCAGGAAGATTAGGAGTTCAAGATATATACATAGATGTGTGTGTGTGTGTGTGTGTGTGTGTGTGTGTGTGTGTGTTTGTACACACACAGTACAACATGGGTAAATGTTGAAAGTCTATCCATGGAAGATCAATGACATTGTTGATAACTGCATGTGTGTGTGTGTGTGTGTGTGTGTGTGTGTGTGTGTGTGTATGTGTGTGTATGTACTAAGGCTTTCTGCACTGACTGTCTAGGATGAGAATCTCTTATCCAAAATGCCTGGAACTGGAAGTGTTTTAGATTCTGGATTTTATTATTTTCTCTAATTCTGGGATATTTGCATATGTGTAAAGACATATCTTGGGGGAGAACCCAGATCTAAACACGAAGTTCATTCATGGCTCCTGTGCATCTTATGATGATAACTTCACACAATATTGTACCTAAAACACACTTTCGTGTTGCAAAATTTTTCTTTTTAAAGACTTATTTTTATCATTTTAAAATTATGTCTGTACGGGTATGTGCATGTGAGTGCTGTGCTGGGGGAGGCCAGAAGAGGTGCCATATCCCCTGGGGCTGGAATTATAGGCAGTTGTGAGCCACCTAATGTGGGTGCTGGGAACAAAGCCAAATCCTCTGTAAGAGCATCCAGCATTCTAAAACGATGAGCAATCTCTTCAGCCCCATGTCATAGGATTTTCTCAAGGGTGTCATGTTAGTGATCAAAAAGTTTTATATTTTAGAGCATTTCACGTTCTGGTATGGTGGTATTGTGTTCCCCAAAATATTGTGTACCCTAATAAACTTATCTGGGGTCAGAGAACAGAACAGCCACTAGATATAGAGGCCAGAAAATGGTGGCACACACGCCTTTAATCCTATCACTTGGGAGGCAGAGATCCACCTGGATCTCTGTGAGTTCAAGGCCACACTGGAAACAGCCAGGCGTGGTGACTCACGCCTTTAATCCCAGGAAGTGACGGCAGAAAGCAGAAAGGTATATAAGGTGTGAAAACCAGGAACTAAGCTGGTTAAGCTTTTAGGCTTTTGAGCAGCAGTTTGGCTGAGATTCATTTGGATGAGGACTCAGAGGCTTCCAGTCTGAGGAAACAGGATCAGCTGAGTAATTGGCAAGGCGAGGAAGCTGTGGCTTGTTCTGCTTCTCTGATCTTCCAGTGTTCACCCCAATACCTGGCTCTGGGTTTGTTTATATTAATAAGAACTTTTAAGATTTGTGCTACATTCTGGATTTTTGAGTGCAGTGATCCACTGGAGGCACTTGCACAGGGCAGGGCCTGTTACCGACTTTGGGGGAAATAAGAGGTGATGTGCGGTCTTAGTATTCAATCAAAATTCCAGGCCCTTGCTGTCCTCAGCCACCAGGTCTTGGTGTTGTGCAGACTCTGGTTTGGGGCAAACTTCCTGAAGCCTCAGTTACTCTCTGTATTAAATGATTGTAACAGTGCTATCCTAGGTGGGCAGGCATCTTCCACCTCTGACTGTGACGACACCATAGGCCCTCCCTTGGGGACAGCTGACACTGTTAGCTAGGGCCTCTCCCTGGGACTTGGGCACATTTGGGACACACTTAGAATTCAGCAGGTGCCCTGGTCTCATACATTGCTTAGATAAGATGCATTTTTGTTGTTGTGATTCAACCCAGGTGCCAAGGAAGGGATTCTAGTGAGCTGGGTTAGACCCTGGTCTGGGGCAGAGGTGTTGGGAGGTGAGGGGTGGAGCTGAGGTTTTGTGCCTGGTGAAGGGGTCTGGGGTTGGGGTGGTGGGATGAGAAAAGAGAAGGTGAGAAGCAGGTAAGGGGGGTGGCTGAGCACAATGATACCAGCCCTCTAGAAAGACATAGCAAACCTCAAAAGGTGAACAGGAGGAAGAGAGAGGGAGGCAGAGTGGTGGGCGGGGAGGAATGACTGACTGTGAACACAGACGAGAAACATCCTGTGTGTGCCTTTGTGTGTGCGTGTGCTCATGTGCACCTGTGTGTGCATGATCGTGTGTGCACTCGTCTGTGTTTGTGTGCAGATCCTCTGCAGACATCAGGTGTGGGTGGGTGTAGGTGTGTGCACGCGCAAGCATGCATATGCACGCACTCGTGCAAGTGTGTGGGAGTTGATCTTCCTCACACCTCCAGCTGCATATGGAGCACAGTTAGGGAGCACAAGTGTCCATACAAGCTCCCACTGTCAACTCACACACTCCGGTTTAGGTACAGTCAGCCCCCCCATCCCCAACCTCCTGCCTTCTGCCCCAAGTCTGAACTGTAAAGTGGAGGATGGGGCAGGAGAGGAGTCTTTAGGGTCATAAAGCATCAACTAAACTGTCGTTCCCCAAATGCTGGCCTGATGTGTCAGTTTCCACACCTGCGCGTCCATCAATTCTGGGTTTATTTCCCCTCCTTCTCAGCCCTGAGAGTAGAAATAGGTCACATTTACAGCCTGGCTGCTCAGCCAAAGGGCTAGAGCCAGAGGATTGGGGATTTGCTATCACTACCAATATGCTCGCACACGCTCGTGAAACACACACACACACACTCACATACCTCACAAGATACTAAGAATACTGGCAATGCTGATCCCAGCCTTGCTGTAGAAGCTTCCGGGGAGGCCACAGGCCCTATGGAAGCTACTGTAGGTACCAAACACAGGAATGGGCACAGCGTTGCATCCAGCCCCTTGCACGAGTTTCTAAAAAGCATGTGCATGGCTCACCAGTAGCCCTTTTGTTTTGAAAGCTTGAGGCCCTTCGTCCCATCCCCAACCTGGGGGAGTGGGGGAGAAAAAGTCCTGGTCTAATATTCCTTTTGTGGGACCATAGCCATGCCCTTCGGTTCTGATTTTGCTCACGTTGAGGACCTGGGTATCTGTGGCAGAAATCATCTGGCCCACAAAGCCCCAAATAATCATGTCTGGTTCACTGCACAAAGCCCTTGGGAGAATGGCCTGCCCTGGAGGTTGAAGGTTAACACTGGGACTCTGTTCTCTATTGTCTCATTGAGTTCTTCCCTCCCTGGTGGGTTGGAAACTTCACTCTCCGAGTCTCTGGTTTTCACGTAATTGTCCTCAGAGTGTGGTCCCTGAGACATCAACATCAGCATCACCCGATAACAGGCTAGAGATAAAAGTTTTAGGACCTCATGTCTCCTGGGGCAGCGACTCTAGGGGTAGCCCAGCTTCCACAGATGTCCCGGTCCTTTGGAGGCACACTCCAGTGGCACATCCATTGCTTTAGTGGCCCCTCTTACAGACTTTGCAGAGTCAGCTGACCAAGATGTACAGCTCATCCATCACTGTTTTAATGTCTCATCTCAGATAGTCAGAATGGACACCAAGGATTCCCAACACCCCTTGCTTCTACAGTGCTATAAGCTACTTTTAATCCTGAAGACCTCAGTCATGGGACACTGTGATCATGATTACTTTACACTGATATGTGTTTGCTTGAGATAATTCACTTAAAGCTTATCAGGTTTTTGTTTATCACTGCTTATTGTCTCGGATTCTATCTTCTGACTACCCCAAGAAGGTGGTGGTGGTGCATGCCTGTAATCCCAGCACTCAGAAGGCAGAGACAAGTGGATCTCTGTGAGTTCGAGGCCAGCCTGGTCTAAAAGTGAGTTCCAGGACAGCCAGGGCTACACAGTGAGACCCTGTCTCAGAAAAGAAAAGAGTAAGGGAAGAAGAAGAAGGAGGAGGAGAAGGAGAGGGAGAGGGAGATGGAGAAGAAGAAGAAGAAGAAGAAGAAGAAGAAGAAGAAGAAGAAGAAGAAATCTCCCTTGATTCAAAGTATTTGGAAGAAGAGTGGGAAGCTCTCAAAACTTGTTTAATCTGAAGAAAGCTTGTATCTAACTCCCAGGAGTGCACAGTGAGGGGTTTCCCGCACTTTTTGCTGCATGTTGGGTCCATGGCTCCTTTAATCTCCCATCCTCCTGTTGGGTAGAAGTCAGGGCAGTCTTGATGTTGGTTTCTGCTGACTGCTTTGAAGGTTTCTCATGGTCTTCTGTGTATCTCATTACAATGAGACTAGATGTGAGTTATCTATCATCTATCTATCTATCTATCTATCTATCTATCTATCTATCTATCTATCTATCTATCTATCTATCTGTATCTATCATCTATCTATCAATTATCTTATCTATCCTATCTATCTATCTAATTATCTTATCTATAATTTATCTTTTCTATCTTAACATCTAGCTATCTATACCTACCTAATTATCTTATCTGTCTATATCTCTATCATCTCATCTATCAATTATCCTATCTATCTATCTATCTATCTATCTATCTATCTATCTATCTATCTA
>CABHPH010136470.1:21876-35076 GCA_902168325.1 Peromyscus nudipes | reverse complement strand
CTATCTATCTATCTATCTATCTATCTATCTATCTATCTATCTATCTAATATCTATCTAATATCTATCTATCTATCTATCTATCTATCTATCTATCTATCTATCTGTCTGTCTATCAATCATCCTGTCTGTCTATCATCTCTCTCTTTGTGTCTGGGAGGGAGGCACACACGTCCCATGATGCACATGTGGAGGTCAGAGAACAACCTTGGGTGTCAGTCTTTGCCTTCCGCCTCACTAGAGTCACTGTCTTTTCTGGTTCAGCACTGTGCAGTATGGGCTGGCCTGGGAGCTTCTGGGAATCTCCTGTCTCTGCCTCCCATCTCACCTTAGGAGTGCTAGGATTGCAGATTTATGCTGTCCTGTCCACTTTATGTGGGTTCTGGAACTCTGAGCACCATCGCTCATGCTTGACATGAGTTTCACTCACTGAGCTGACTCCCCAACCCCACTTTCTTTAATTTCTTAATCAATTCTGAGTCATATAGATTTTGCTTTCTGGGTCAATGGGCTCCATTTGGGCATAGTCTCAAGACTCATTTCTTTATGTTACCTCTGCTCCATTCTCATGGTTCCCTCCTCCTGGATTTCAGCAAGACATAACTTGCGCTTTAAATTCTCTTTCCCACTTTTTTGCTTAGCATGGTCAGCAGAACCCATCCGAGTAAGGGTGGAAATGGGATGGAGTTGGCAGTACCCAACATGTCACCGCGAAATTTGAAATACGGCTAGTGCGGCTGAGGAAGTGAGTTTTAATTCTATTTAATTTTAATTAACTAATTAATTCAAATGCAAATTTAGACAGTAGTGTGCAGCTAGTGGCTGTTGTATTAGACCAGACAGCTGGAATTTCTTCATCATTGTTTATCGCCATATGACCTAACCCCCATGAGAGAGTGACTTTTAAAGCATAGCCCAGGTTAGCCTAGAACTCATGATCATCTTGTTCTGCCTCTTCAGAATATCCTACAGACTCAACTCCTTCTCTCTTTGCATTTTTAGGAGGTCATTTCCTTAAAGCTATTTTCCATTTTAAAAATCCTCTCTTTAGCCATTTAATCTGCAGTTTAACTGTTTATTCAGTTTTGATATTATCAACTGTACTATTTCTAAAATAGTCAGAGTGTGTCTTCCTTTCTCCTGACCAAGGTGGATGTCTCTCCTATACCATGCGCTGTCCATTCTGTTCTGGCTTGATCTGCAGATGTTGCTGGTGTGGGGACGCTCATCTGTCCTGCCATGAAATGATGTCTCTGGTCAGTATACTTGATTTTTCTGAGAGAGTGTCTCATGTAGCCAAGGCTGGCCTCAAACTCACTATGTAGCTAAGGGTGACCTTGAACCTCAGGTCCTCCAGCTTCTACTTTCCCAGTGCCCAGATGACAGGCATGTACCACCACACTTATGCAGTACTGGAGAGGAAACTCAGGGCCTCGTGCTGAGAAGCACTCCACCAACTAAGCGACACTCCTGCTCCAGTCTCCTGATTCTATGACCTGGGCTGACTCACGGTGAGGCGCAACACGTGTGCTTATCAGTGGGGAACTCTGGGAAGCGTTACAGAAACTGCAAGAGTTGGGGTGGTCCTCAGGGTGAAGCAGCCTGCTCTGAGGCTGGGGAATTGCTGCTGGCTCTGCCTGTTGAGCTAGGGAGCCAGGAACCCTGCCATGAGTGAGAATGAGAGACAGAGACAGACAGGCAGGTGGGAGGACAGACACACAGACACACAGACACACACATGAGAGACTGGAGTACAGAAGGTTCAAGGTAAAGACCTCGTTATCATGTTCTTTGACTGCAGAGGGAGAGGCCAGTTGGCTGCTGTCCTAGCCCAAGAAGATGCTGTCCCTACCTTGACAGGAGCCATTGACAATCGTGGGGAAGGTTTAGGTTCTCAAATTGTCGATCCTGCTGTTCCCTGGGCCATATGGGGTGGCAAGCTCCTTTCCAACCTTTGGAGCTCTGTACACATGTCGTTGCTGTCAGGGAATCCTCCCCGTCACTAGTGCCCCCCCCATCACCACACGCATACAAGCTCTTACTAACTCAGGACATTTTCTGACACTGCCCCTCTCACCTTGGATTAATTTAACCTGTGAAATTGGACCACTGGACCAGCATCCATGTTTCCCTGTTACCTACTCTTCCACAGGAGAAGGAACTTGGCCTGGTGGGCTCCTGGGGGTCTCTGGCACCTAGCAAGGTGCTAAACCAAAGCAAACGTTTAACAGCTGACTCTCATGTTTCTAGAAAGTGTGGCAGCTTTCAAAAAGCACCTTCTCGCCTGTTTTGTGGTGTTAAGTATTCCCTCTTCATGCCAATAGTATGTCGCTGGGGGTGGGGGTGGGGTGGGTGGGATGCTCTCAAGGCATTCTGCCTGGAGGACTGAGAGAAGGGACCAGGAAGGGAGGAGGAGGAGCAGCAGGCTGCTCTCCCACCAGCCACCTCCACTCTCCTAGGCCATAGCCTGCAGCTGGCCCTTCCCTCATGACTGTCGTGTGTTCTTTGTCCTTTCTCTTTGCCTGTGGAAAGGTCTGTCCACCTGAAATGACTGGCCTTGAGGTCACAATCATTCTTTGCCCCAGGGATGTCCTGTGCATTGAGAAGACTGAGCCATGTACCTGGACTGTATCCACAGGGTACCAGCAAGCAGGATACACACACCACGAGAGTAGCCTGTGCTGCCCCTGGGCCTCAGATCTCAGATCAGCCTTATCTATCAGTCACCCTGGCTTAGGTCCAAGCCCCTGTCCTTGGCAAGTGACAAGGAATACACGTCCACTTTGGAAGTTCTTCTTATGATCTAATTTGTTACAGAAGTTTATTTTCCTACTGCTTGTAGTACACCCTCATCCATTATCCTGAGGTTCCCATATCCATGTCTCTTTGCTGACACGTTTCCTAGGTGACCCTGCTCCAACATAGGTGGGTATGAGAGGTGGATCCCATGAGAAGTGAGGATCTTTGAGCAGAGGGTCTGGACAGAGACTGTGTGCGACCGAGTCTGCCAGGCTGTGGAAAGCAGAGTCGATGTGTTAGGGGATGAGGGTCTGGGAGGCTCTGGACCCCTACTTAGAAGTCATATGTTTCTGCTCGCCTACCTGTGACCTTCATCTTGTAGCTAGCTGATCTACCACCCTCCAGACAACTCATGACTCTGGGCTTAGGTTAGCCAGCCACTATTAGCAGTTGTCACTCTGATCGCCCAAGTGCCCACTGGGACACAGGAGCCACCGCTGAGCACTTGGGGACATCCCCTTTGCTAGGGTTATTGTTTGTTGTCCAGTTTTGAGAAAGTTCATATGTGAAAGGAGCTTTCTAGGAAGCTGAGGCTGGTCTTGAACTCCTGATCTTCCCCCTCCTAAGTGCTGGGATCCTGGGTGTGCATGACAGTATCTGATTCCTCTGGGACCATTTTGTCATTTAATGTAAACTGTTACACAGCCCCAACCCCCCTCAAAATGCTTCACAACTAATGGCCCCAGAGCTCCATGGACTAGTGCTAAGTTCTGTTATCAATGGCATCAAGGCTGGGCAGGCTTGCAAGCCTGGAGCTGGGCAGTGGCTAGTCAATTTCCTCCCTGGTGTTGACAGCTTCGACGAGGTCGGGGCTGCCCAGTTCTTACCACCTGGACACTACAGGAAGGTGCCGAGGGAAGATGAACATCTGTTTTGACCTGTCCCATACTGATTCCTACACAGTCCCTGGTGTGCCTGTAGCCAGGGCTGATGCCATGGTGTGTTCACTCTCAGGGCTGGCTGAAGCCCTTTTAGAATCCACGAATGCATTCACCTGGAGCCATAGCCTGGGGCAGAGGATGCCAGGAAGCTTCTACCCACCTTGCAAAGGCCTTCTCTGTCCTTCCACTGTCCTGCCCTGCCCCCAAGCAGCCTCTTCCAATAGAAGTTCAGTCATGAACGAGTTGAACCTTCCTGTTCTAATTCAATCGTGTCTGCCTGAAAGGGGGTGGGGTGCAATAGTGTGCTGCACCCCGAGTCTCACCCCTAGCTTGTTCTGTCTTCTTGGGTTACTGTGTTGCCTCTTTGAGTCTCATTTTCCCCATATTCCAAGCTGAGACAACACTATTCAATTCAAGGACTTTAGTGAAGTTGGCTTTAAAGTGGAAGACTTTAATGAAGATGACTCATGTTACCTCTTAATTTATGTCTGTGGTGGCACAGGCCTTCCATCTCAGCACTCAGGAGACAAAGGCAAGTAGATCTCTGTAAGTTCGAGGCCAGCCTGGTCTATAGAGAGAGTTTCAGAACAGCCAGGGCTATAGAAAGAAACCCTGTCTAAAAAAAAAGAAAAGAAAAAAGAAACAACAACAAAACATTATATCTACATCCTTGTTCCCCAGCCCTAAGCCTGGCACACGGGCAGTACTCAGAGACACTTCCCATATGACTTAAGGAGTGTATATGAAGTGCCCAGCACACGCCTGGGACAGCAGGCACTCAGTGTCATATCACAGTCTTCCGCCAGCTTTCTTCATTTATCTCTGTCCGAAGGCGGGGTCTTTCTTTACCCTCAAGGTGACAGCCTGTTCAAAGTCCTGCGTTACAGCAGCTATCCATGATGATGGACAGACATCCTTCTGGGGGCTCTGGGACAGTATGGAGCCCATTTTACCAGGCCCATTGTCAACTTCACTGAAGGTGAAGGCCCTTGCTTTGTCTCCGAGTTCCCTGGACTCTGGAAGACAAAGTGGAAGGTGATTATATTCTTAGGCTACAGGAAGGTGGCCCCCAGTCTCAGGAAGTCTCAGGAAGATAATGGCCTGAGGGCTGTTCTCAGGGAGGCCTTCTGTCTCCTCCACTCCATTGGCTGGACACTCACACTGCTGAGGGTTAGGAAACGAATGTGGCCGCCCAGGAGAAAAGGGCAGGAGGGTCCCCTGCTGAACAGAGCTGGGCACCTGTGGCCCCAAGGCTCTGCCAACAGGAGGGAGCCTGGACCCAGGGAGCTGAGTACACAGACCACCCAGCCTAGAGGCAGCAAAGCTGTGGACCAGGATGTGAACTGGGGCCATGGATCTCTTTGGCTGGAGGTCAAAGTTTTCAGACTAATTGTTAACGTTGAAGCACTGGGGTCCTGCATTGCATCTGTGCCCTCCTTCAAGGTCAAGAGCTCTGGAAATATCTGGCTGGCATCCTTCCCAGGCTTGCCAGGACAAGTAAGGCCTCTTCCTTTACATAGGCCAGACGCTCTCAATGACGCAGACTTGCCTGTCTGCTGGGTCTCCCCAGGCCTCTAAGTTTGAAGCACAGATGACATGAAGCAGATGTATACGCAATATAACACTGGCATGGGGCCAGCTCCCGGAGGTGGGCCTGAGTCCTTGTCACCCACACTACATTTTGCAGTATAGCCTATCAGAACTGTCAGAAGACACAGATGTGAGCAATTTGAGCCAGTTTCACCAAGTCCCACAATCCATTGCTTCTTCCTGAGAGGTAGACTCCGATCTCTGGAAGGTCAGCCACTGCATTGGGGTGAGGGCATGGGAGCCCAGAGGACCCTGGCCATGGCGGAGCCCAGCCTTAGTTACCAGCCCGGGTTTGCTTTCCCTGGGCCTCCTGCAGCCCCGAGACAGGCTGCTGTGATGTTAGGCCCTTTGTCCACGCATTCTTTCAACTTTGTAACTTTCCCATCTCCACCTCAGAGGGAGAGATGGAGGCTCCGAGGACTGGGCACCTGGCTGAGAGTCACACTGCTCTAAGCACTGGTTCCAGAGCTGGACTGGGCTCATAACCCTTTCTGCAGCAGGGGGGGATACTTGTCGATTCTGCTAGCTCAGCTGTCACTAAATGTGCATTTCCTGCACAAACAGGGCCGGAGGGAAGGAAGCTGGGATTAACTCACATGCCTACTGCAATCCATGATCTCATCCGTCTGTCCCTCCATTCTCTAGGGCAGTGGTCCTCAACTTTCCTAATGCTGTGACCCTTTAATACAGTTCCTCATATTGTGGTGACCCCCCAACCATAAAATTATTTTCATTGCTACTTCATAACTATTATTTTGCTGTTATTAACCATAATGTAAATATCTGTTTTCTGATGGTCTTAGGTGACCCCTGTGAAAGGGTTATTGGACCCCAAGGGGTCACAGCCCACAGGTTGAGAACCACTGTCCTGGTGACTCCTCATGTCCCTTTGTCTTTGTTTTCTCTATCTTTGTGGTTCTGACCCCTGCAGTGTCCCCTCCCTGCCTTCTCCCCTCCCTGGCCCTTACGGTGTCCTGATAATCTGTTCCAAGTCACCTCCAGAGACACCAGCTTCCTATCTAGGAAGGATGCTGGCCCTGTCTGGAAGAGGGGCCAACTTGAATGGGAATCCAGCATGCCTATCCCATTGCAGGGACAACAATTAGGCAGCCCGGAACTCCTACAAAGTACCAGAAGATGCTAGAGGGCAAGAGAGCTGGGCCCTGTAAAACAGACTCAGCCTCTCTTACAGCTGGACAGTTAAACAACAGCGTAAGAACGCATCCTTGGTCCCAGCCATTTAGCTAATTGTTGGGGATCCTTATGTCTCTGTAGACATGGCTCAGAATATCTAGCTGCCTAACCTGGCGCCTGGCTCACCTCAGGTTTTTTGTTTGTTTGTTTGTAAGAGACAGGGTCTCATGTAGCCCATGCTGGTCTCAAACTTACAATGTAGCTGAGGATGACCTTGATCCTGATCTTGCCTCTCCCACCTGAGTGCTGGGATTACAGGTGTATGCCACCACACTCAGTCTTGTGGGGTGATGAGGATGGAACTGAGGCCTTCATCCATGCCAAGCAGGCGAGCTACCACTGGCACTACCTACCACTGGCACTACCTACCACTGGCACTACCTACCACTGGCACTACATCTCCAGCTCCATTTTGCTTGTCAAGGTGCTGGAATTACAGTCGTGTGCCCCATGCCTGGGTTTCACCTCACTTCTTAAGTGCACTGGTCCAGCAGACATGGGCCTTAGGGGCTTCTATGTCTAGGCAATGCCAGAAAGAACATGCTTAGACATCCCCAAAGAGCCCCTGACGCAGCACCTCATGGCACAGAGTACTGTTTCTCAGAGTATGACCCACACAGCTAGATTAAAAGACCTGGTTCTGGGCTCAGCTAAGCCAGGGAATCATTGGATGGGAGAATGTAAAATATTTTTTCTGCATGGCAGAACCTGTGAGGGCCTTCATAAGTGAATGTGCTCTGTTAAGATCTGCAGTACAGTTCTTCAAACTTATTGATCAAGATTTTTCTTTTCCTCTCAGCTGAATATTATAATGCAGCTCAAGGCATAGGTCTGAGAATGGGAAGCCCTGGATCCCAACACTGGGTTAGACAGACACAAGCACTTTCTTTGGCTATGGTTAAGTCCCTCCTATCGGTTATAGGAGGGGCAGACAGAGGTCACCTGGGTAGCTGGAACGGTTGCTGTACTCACCCTGTGCAAGGGGGCATCCTGCCTGTCTGACAGCTGGTGACCCAGTGAACCAAGGCCATCGCTGTCTGAGCTGAACCTCCTGTGTGGGCATCATCCCTGAAGAAGCCTTGGACACTGCATCTTATTCTGCCCCTTGTGCAGCTGAAGAAATTGAGGCCCAACGAGTTGAATAACTTGTTGAAAACGCCTAGCTAGTGAGAGCGGGGACTGAGTTCAGACCCAGAAGCAGCACTCTGAACTCTGCCTCCCCCCTCTGCCTGGGAAAGATAGCCATAAACTGTGAAGGGGCTGTGACCTGGGAACAGGGTTGCTTAACAGTTTTTCTGGGGGTCATACAGGATCTAGGTTCACAGCTTCGTGGGGAGGGTCTCTAGCCTCACCTTGCTGGCTTTCAGAAGCAACTAGTTCCATTCCTGTATTTCCTGGGGTAAAGGAAGAACCTTTCCCATCTGTGTCTGGTGGAGAGAAGGGCTGAGTGGACAAGCTGGGGCTATGGGGAGTGGTCTTTGTAGGGCCTTCCTTCTCTCCCTATCCTGGAAACAGTCTGCAGGCCCTGAGGAACATACAGAGGTACCCATCCCAGCTTATGCATTGTCTTAATGTTACAGAGCCTTCATTCAACTGACATCATATGTTAAAGGTTCAGGAAGCCAGAACTTGGGGTTGGAAGGCAGTGTGTGGACCGGGGGTGATGGTCCAGAGTAGGCTGCAGGCAATCCTTATACAACAGTCCAGGGACTTCTGAGATGATGGGCCACGGATTGGTAACGTCTACCTGGCATGTCTTTTAAGAAAACCTCAGGCCCAGAGAGGGAAACAACTTGCCCATTGTCACAGAGCCTGAGATCAAGCTGGGCAAGGGGTGATGGGCATCTGGACTGAGGAAGGTCCAGCCTCCTTAGCAGCCTGAGGCAGGGTGTGGGCAGACACCTGCTGGCACCTCTGCAGGAGATCCTTGTCTAACTGCTCCCCCAACCCTCCCACCAAACTGTTGTTTGGTGTTTAATATTCACAGGCTGGTGTCCATGTGGCACCACAGCTCCTGGCTACCTGATGCTCAGAACAGACGCTGGTGGGCCACAGAAGAGGGGTCGGCCACAGTGGATGGCCGAGCTTAGAACTTGGACTTAACTCAGGTCTTCCATCCCCTGCCTCCCATCGCATGGCTGAACTCTTCTAGCTACACTGAGGACTTCCTCTGCTGCAGGCTTCTGAGACTGGCTGCAGGCAGCAGATACATTGTGCCAGCTGGCTGGGGCTGCTCAGCAGGGCCCCTCAAGGCTCTCAGCAGAGTTCTGTCTGGAGTAAGCTGGGGTCCTGTTGCTTGTGGCTCCCCAGACTTCCCTGTGGTGACCATGTCAGGCTCTGCAGGATGTCACACAGGCATGCTGCTGCCCCCTCAGTCTCTACCCTAGCACCAGCCTCCACTAAGCCCACGCTGGAGAGCATGTTCAGTATGGGCCTAAATCCTGGGATCTCGACCCCAGGCCTTCCAATTCAGCAGGTGTGGGATGATGCCAGGGTATCTGTGCCCTAGAACCAACTATTGGTCTACCTGTGTCCCCCAAACTTCTAACTGTTCTGTTTCCATCACTTATATGGGACCCCCTTACAGAAGGGTGTTGTCTGACTTAGACACTGGTTCTGATTGAAGATGTTTTACAGCCCAGCCTGCTAATCATTCAGCAGCTCTAAGAGCCCTTTACTAGACCTCTGAGGAATCCCCCAGGCTTCCCTGGAACACAATTTACTAATTTCCTTCCTACTTATGACTCATCTTCTTTGGATTGAGAAACCGACAACATAGAGGTGATCAGAATTGGTCTTACCCTCCTGGTGAAACTTTCTGGAGTTTTCTGAGGCTTTCTGTTGATTGGCTGGCCCTGGTGGGGACCTTAAGGTCAGGGGGGTTTACTTGGAACCACATAGCAATGTCTGCAAGAGCTGACTCTCGGCAGCCAGACAAGGTTTTGCTCTTCCTAGCTATGTGACTCCTAGGCAATTACTTCACCTCTCTGTGCCTCGGTGAGCCAATTGTGTTGCTCTCGGAGAGCAGAAAGAACTAATAGTGAACAAAAGAGAGAGATCTCACCCCTAGACCAGGCTAGCCCTGGCTACTGGCACATCTCCTTACAAAAGCCACATCCTGGGTGACCCTGAATCTCTGTTTCAAGGACACAGCCTTGGGTAGTGCTTCTCCGCATGGTAGCCAGAAGCAGAGTCTCTCTCGATGCTGGAGAGGCAGGATGCTGCTGGGGCTGATGACTTCCATGGCCAAGGCCTAAGCCTCCCTATTGCGGAGCAGAGGAGCTGGGTGGATGTTTCTTCAACTAACCCTGGAGATGAACTTGCACTTGGGATTGGCAGCTGGAGAGATTTGAGTTCTCACAACCCTGTGCCCTGCGTTCCCTCTTGGAATCAGTCTTGGGTTAGTTGGTTCAGATGGTAGACCGATGGTTGGCTCTAGGGCATAGATACCCTGGCCTCATCCCGCACTGAGCCCCTTTTCCTACTTTCCACTGAACTTAAACCCACGTTACAAGCTGGTGTTTGTGTGGGGGGCATAAATCATGGTTTTTAAAAGCTTTGGCTTTTACCTCTGATCTCATGAGGAGGAGGGGGTGAACCCGGAAGTTTTCTGTCCTGCCAGGCCCTGCTGAGGTCCAGACAAATCTATCTCACCCGTGGTCCACAGCCACTCGGACCCAAGTAAACACAGAGAGGCTTATATCATTTACAAACTGTATGGCCTAATGGCTCAGGCTTCTTGCTAGCTAGCCTTATAACTTAACCTGTTTCTATTAATCTATGTATCACCATGTGTTCTGTGGCTTTACCTGCATCCCATTACGTGTTGCTCCCTGGGCGGCTGGCTTGTGTCTCTTTGTCTCTGCTTTTCGTCTTCCTGTCTCTTTCCTTTCCCGCTTGCCTCTAAGCTGCCTCGCCATAGGCCAAAGCAGCTTATTTATTAACCAATAGGAACAACATAAATTCACAGCATACAGAAAGACATCTCACAGCAAGGGGGTGGCTACACTCACTTTACAGACAAGCTTGCTGGGGCCCATGGGCTACACACTTGAAGTCAGGAATGAAGGCAGAACTGGGAGTCAAGGCATAGCATGTGGCCTGGGACCTACTGGGCACTACAAGGGTCCTTACTTCCCAAAGACACATCTTTCATCTGAGCTGGGGCACTGCATACAATTTGATCTCCTAGTACTGTGGCCCTCAACTGCTGTGTCTTAGTGACATCAGCCCATGTCCTGGTGACACATTTAGAAAGCAATTAGGAAATTCCCAAACCCAAACCACTAGAATAGAGGTCATCCTGATGTACCCCCACTGTGTGTGTGTGTGTGTGTGTGTGTGTGTGTGTGTGTGTGTGTGTTGTGTTGTGTTAGACAGGGTCTAGTGCAGCCCAAGCTTGGCTCAACTCTTATGTAGCCAAGGATGACCTTGACCTTCTGATCCTCTTGCCTCCATGTTCCAAGCACTATTATGGAACCCATGCTAGGTGGGCACTCTATTAGACCCCTGAGAAACATCCCACAGCCCTGATCCTGCTTCTCAAACACTAATTCTCTGGGGACCTTGTTCTCTCAGATGCTGTGTACAGCTGTGCAGGACACAGTCTAACACATCTGGGCCTCAGGACACCACACAAGGGTGCCTGAGGAGGCCATCACCACACCCCAGCTGCCATCACAGAGACAGAAACCTCAACTTGCTGTGGAGCATGCCATGACTTTGATATCTAAAGAACATCTACTATACAAATATTATTGTTTTCTTCCTTTTTTTTCCCTTCAGTTTTTGAGTTTTTTTCTGTGTAGCTCTGGCTGTCCTGGAACTTGCTTTGTAGATCAGGCTGGCTTTGAACTCAGAACTCAGAGATCTGTCTGCTTCTGCCTCCTGAATGCAGGGATTAAAGGTGTGCACCACCACCCAGCCGTTGGGGCTATTTTTACTGCTCACAAGGAACTACTGTTTTATAGTGCAGACTTCTTTAGCCACCCTTTAAGAGTTTTTATCCATTGGAAAACAGGATGGAGGGACCCCACCTAGTGGGGGTCCAAGTTGAAAGAACTTAAGAGTCATTAAGAGGGATGTGGGGGAATGAGGGCCTCTGTGAGGTCTCCTGCTAAAATGTAAGTCAAGGGCATTCAAAACCCATATTGTTTGAAAACCAGGCCTGATGGAGCATGCTTATAATACCAGCTACCAGAAAGTATGAGGCAGGAGGATCTCAAGTTGAAGACCAGCCTAGGTAACTTACTGAGTCCCTGTCTCAAAATAAAAAGTAAAAAGAAGAGTCCTGGGCAATGAAATTTGGTGTTACAGCACACGTCTAACACGTATGAGCACCTCGTTTCAATCTCCCGTACTTCCCCTATCCCCAAAGGCCAAGGATTCAAGGTGCAGCCAGCCCTCACCTGGGTTCCCAGAGCCAACAGCAGTAGGTCAGTGTCACAGAGTGTCAGGGGTGGGGCTGCTCAGGGCCGCTTGCTGATTCATCTGTTAGGGTTGGGGTGCCATATGCCTCCCCCTGCTGGAGTAGAGCTGGTTCTCAGGTCCATAGCTCAGATATGGGAACATTGTACTATAACAACAAAGCAGGACCAGGCTGGGGCAGAGGCCATTGTGCGTGTGTGGGATTAGGGTGGGGTCTTCAAGCCAGGTCTGAGCAGAAAGGCACCCCGGATGACAGGAATACCTATAGGTTCTGTGTGGGGCCCACAGAAGCTCCCTAGCAAGACCTTACTCAAGGTCAGAAAGTCTGAGCTTGCTTTGCCCAGCAGGGCTGCATAATGGGATGATTTGGCCAAAGGCATGGTTACCAGGTGTTTTGAAGAGTCTATACTTGTTGGTCCTTTATACCTCGACCTTGAAAGGGGGAGTCTTTTGCTCCTCCCCTTGCTGATGTATAAAAACCCATCATGATTAAACTCGGGACTACTGGGTATTGACCCAGGGCCCTCCCAAAGCTATCCTGTGTCTCTGTCTTTCTAGTCGTCTCTACCTATATTTCTATCTAATACTTCCTCATTCCTCTCTCTTCCCTCCAAGAACCCTTCGACAGGTCGGAGCTGGCCTCCTACAGTCCTGGCCCCTCCCAGTTCCAGATGCTGGGGTATAGTCAGACTCCCCAGGCTCGAAGCCTGGGGTTCTATCCCCAGCACTGCACAAACCAGGCATGCTAGTGCACACCTACAATCCCCACACATGGATGTTACCTAACCTCAGATTCCCCACTGGTGACACAGGATGTGGGGTTAACCGAGTTAATCCATGGAGAGCATAAAACATGGAGCCTGGCCCGTGGCAAATGCTAATGAATGTTAGATGTTATTGTTGTTACTATTATTGGTTACACTGGTGGGAGCCTGGTAGTATGAGTGGGAGAGCATGCAGAAAGGCGTGCCCTGAAGGTTGAGTACTGCACAAGCCAGGGGCTCAGTCACTCAGTAGCCCAGAGAATGGTACCTTCTTAAGGAACAGCATAAAACCTGCATAGCAAGAGCACTGGCTTTGGGCGCTCTGGGTGACCCCACTCGAATTTCAGACTAGCAGGTGCCACTTGGAAGGGATTCTTTTATTAAGGAGGTCCTGATGGGCACTGTAGCTCAGTGGTAGGGTGTTTCTCTAGCATGAGTCCCCACAACAGAAAAACACAAAGGACAGAGTAAAGTAGAACTTTTAAGTCAGTGTGGTCATTCTTGAGTGGTGGGCTTTGACCAAATCACTCCTTTCTGATCTTAAATT
>CABHPH010136470.1:1972-21776 GCA_902168325.1 Peromyscus nudipes | reverse complement strand
TTTTTTTTTTTTTTTTTTTAACCAGTTTTGAGAGGTCAGGTTAGTTCTGGGATAGCAAATAAACTTCATCCTTGCAAATCTGTACTTCAAGTACTGATACTTGAAGCTCTGTAAAGTGAGAAGTCTAAGGCTACTCTTGGATGGGTAGGAAGGACTCTGGTTGATTAGTAATGTCTGCACGGGATCAGGCACAGACTACCGGGTCGCAAGTCTGAACATACCTGCCTTGCTTAGATTAGCCTTGTGGTGGATTCTCAATCCTGGCTGTTGGTTAGAATCACTGGAGGAATAAAAGCCTTTGGTTCCCGGGATATGGCTGGCCATTGAGAACTCTGGTGGCCAAAGTTCCTTATGGCCGCTAGTTTTCCTGACCCTGTGACTTCACTGACCTGGGGTCCTGCATTTTGCACTTTGAAGCATGGTTTCTCTTCGGAGTGCCATGTTCTCTGCCAGCAGAGCTGGAAGGGGCATTCAAGTGCATCCTCCCATCAGTCTTGCTTCTGAGCACAAACAGAAACTGAGGGCATTGGTTACAATCAGGATGTAGAGTTACTATGATGGGCTCTTCCCAAGACATATGGAAAACCAGAGTTTTGCATCTGGGGGATCTTGTGAAGCTGAGAAAAAAGCCTCGTCTACTCTGCCTTGGAACCCTGCGGTCTTTTTCGAAGCACTCTGGTTGCCCGAGGTAGGAACTTGGGATGAAGAGGTCTGCTGAGGCCCAAGGAAAGGCAGCACACCTCAAAATCACAGACACAGTGCTGACCTCCGGATGGAGTGTGAGGGGAGGGGGGGGGGCGCGAAAAAAGCTGGCGGGGCCTCTGAGCTCCAGGGAATGGGGGATCCTGGGCCTGGAGGTGCTGCATTAGGATGTGGGCAACCCCGGATATTGACTGCACCTCCAAATTAGGAGAGGCGACACAGGCAAGGTGTTCTGCGAGTCCACCTGGCTTGGCCCCCTTCAGGGGACTTAGCATCCGGCCAGCTTTCCTCGGTCCCTCCTGTCACCCAGCCTGGGAATTTCCTGGTGGTCATGCAAGCTGTGCCTCCTGGGGGACACGGCTGGCTCCCCTTGGAGCAACGTAGAAACAATCAAATCACATAGAATTCCGTCATATTTTAAAATAAGCTTTATTTAGATTTTTTTTAATATTTTATATTTTGCATCCATGCCTTCAAGAAACCTCTCCCACGGGAAAAGGTCGTTCTCATCTATAGTTACCCATAACTCATTCGCTATTTGATGTGGTTCTCTCAAATAAATCATTCTTAGCAACTCTTAGGACGATCTCCTAATTTCCAAAAACTGAAATGAAAAGGAATGACTAAGTCATTACCAGGAGTGGTTGCAATCTTATTTTCTTGTAAGTAAGAGGGGAGGGGGAATCATAAAAAACAAAACAAATAAAATAAAATACAAAAATTCAATGGGGGGGGGGATAGTGTTTCCTAAGATCTCCCCCGATGCCAGCTCTGGCCTCTCTCCCTCGCCATCAGGCTGGGTTAATCAGCTGAGCTGAGAGAGAGAGACAGGGAAGCTCACTGGGTGTCCCTGCCTGCTCTCCCAGCCTCCGAGCTAGATTGGGAGGGAAGAGGGGACCTGGTGGGGGCTTTTTGGCTTGTTTTAGAGGCTTTGGGCACAAGATCCTATACATTCCAGATGCGCCATCCAGCACTGAAAACCTCTTTTTAAGAATTGAGAATGCTGCTGTTGGTGGGAGTGCCACAGAGGCCACGAGGGTGTGGACTGAGCTGTTAGTGGTTAAGGATCAGTAGAAAGGGGGGTCCTGGGGCAAAAGAAAGGGGAAACTGAGTTTTAGGGTGGGGCAGAACTGGCTGGAAACTCTGGGTTCTCCATGCCCCGATGAAGCCCTGTGGGGCGATGCTGCTCCCCAAACAGCCATAGGCATTGCCAGCCCTCATGGGATGAGCCTGCTTGAGCTGCTGATAGAAATGGAGGACAGGGCTCCGGGGATTCCAAGAGAGTCCATGTGTGGCTGAAGAAACCAATTGGAAAAGAGGGCAGAGGGCTCACCTGCCAGATATTCTCCCCAACAGCCCTTCCTAGAAGGTGGGCATCTTCTCTGTTGACATCTGCCTGGCCCATGTGCAGAATAAACTAAGGATAGAGAGGCACTCGAGTGCGAGCGTGCATGCGTGTGTGCGTGCGTGCATGTGTGTGTGTGTGTGTGTGTGTGCATGCGTGCGCATGTGTGTGCCACCAGAGGCCTCTTACCCAGCTGACTCAGGCCCAGAGGTCTGGTCAGACCCTATGGATGTGCCCCAGGCTGTCCTTCCCTGGACTCAATCAACATGGCTCCAAAGACAGGCCCAAGAGAAGAGGAACGTGATCACTAGTCTCTGCTCACTGACGTCACGTTCTGTATGTCAGATAAATAAATATATATAGAGAGAATATATATAGAGGAAGGCCAGAGCAGAAGGTAGGAGTCCTCTCATGCAGGGACAGCAGCCGGGAGAGACAGAAAAGAGAAAAGAGAAAAGAGAATAAGCAAGCTGGCCATCTGAGGTCCCCAGTTCTAGCCACCCTAATTCTACCTTGCACAGTGTCTGCAGCGGCATGAACACAGAATAGACAAGTCAGCAGAAATGCCCGCCTCCCGCCCACCCCATGGAAAAATATACATTCCGATATTCACGTAATAATTTAGATAGAATACGTTTTCTGCATTTGTGCAAATAAATTAAATGCAACAGTTTTCTTTCTCTCTTTTTGTTCCATAAAGAAAGAAACAGCAACACAATTTAAAAACAGGCAGGCCATTAAAAAGAGCCTGTATGACTCCCTATAAACACTGTAGCCCAGCCAAGGCTTCTCGGTTGGACTCACGAGTCTCTGCAGAGTGACCTTACCCTGACAACGATGATGGGGTGTTTTGGTGGTTAAAGTGACTTGGGCACACCCCGAGAACAGGGTCTGGTCCCACACGTTCACACCGAGGGGTTGGGAGGAGGGGGGACATGGAAAGCAGACCACATCCTTGGTGACGTGGGCTGCAGAAGCGGCTGGACGAGGGACTTTACGAGCACAAAGTGCACACTACTTTTGCTATTTACAAATACACAGCAGTCCTTCAAGTGTTCAAGTTTCATAAAAAGGAGGAGGGAGGAGAGAGGGGGAAATTAAAAACAAAAATACAACGGATTAAACAAACAAACAACCCCCCCCAAAACATCGAAAAACAAAACAAACAAGAAAAACAAACACAACTGTATCGCTCGGAGACAACAGAGGTGACAGAGTCACACACGGTCTGTGGTATGTACATTGATTACAGAGGTGGCGACGCGGAGGGGGACGGGGTCACATTTGTGTTTCTGCCTGTCCTAGGCGCTCGGCTACACACACCCGTGTGGGTGAGTGCACCCGTGCATACGCACCCCGTGCGGGCCCCGCGCCCCCATGCACACACACTCACACGCTCCATGGCTCATCCACACAGACACGCCCACGGACAATGGGCGAAGGGTGGTGGGTTATCACCAGTCCGCGTCCTCCTCTATGTAATAATCAGGGGCGGTACCATCAAAGAGGCCCGGGTCGAGGGACTTCCGTTGCTTCCCTCTGGCGAAGACTCGAGAGATGGAGCCGAATCCCATCTTCTCTTTCTTCTTTTTCCGTTTTTGGTCTTCAAGATCCTCTAGTGACTGAGGCAGAGGGGAGAAGAACAAAGGTAAACTTAATTTGGTGGATGGAAGGTCAGGGAGGAGGCTTTCCTAACTCACGGTCCAGGTCGAGGTGAGGGATGGAGAGCATGGGTAAGAAGCTGGGCTCTGGGGCCTGCCGGAATCCTAGGGATCTATCCCTTGTCCTCTGGGCAAACTGAGGTTAGTTTAAAAGCCTCTCATTGAATAGTACCAGAACCCACTCAAGATTGTCCTGAGTATATCGCTGATGTAAGGCGAAGACAGACACTTAGGATGGATCCTGGCTTGACCATCATGTTGGAGCTGCTCCATCTGCTTGGACTATAACTATCACTTAAGTTTGCAGACTGAAGGACCATACCCATGAACCTGACCACTGCCTGTGGTCACTCTGATGCAGGGTGTACAGGCTGTGTGCAGAGCTGATGCGTCAACACATGCCGAATGCGGAACAGGGCCAGCCTAGGAACTCTGACAATGATCTCGTAACTGGGGGTTTGGGGTAGCACCTGCTGCGAGCTTCACAAACGGCCAAATGCTTTATGCAATGACCTGTGGTTGGTATTATCTACAGAAAGGGTAGGGCATAAACTAGACTTAAGGCTCCCAGAACACTTTAGAATGTCTTGGAATGCAGCCCCTGCCCCCAATCTGGCCTGGAATCGCCACTGGGTGGGGCCTAGGAATTTGCAATCAAGATGTATGCAGTGTTCTCCAGGGGAACCCTATGCAGATGGATGGTGCAGAGCCAGAAAATGGGAAACATCATCACATGAGAGATGCTGCCCTCAAATTCTTCCCTGTACATCTTTCTCACACTGACTTGGCAGCAGCCAGGGGCCCAGAGTGCCCACTGTCTGTGGCTCACCTTGAAAGAATGAAGTGAATGGGAATTCAGAGGCATCGATGCAAGGGAAGAGGCTGACCACAGTAGTAGGGTACAGGATGTGTGGTGTACACAGTGGGCCTACAGGTCAGGCAGAGAGCATGCCAACTTGGCTCGCGTGCCAGCACCCGTGTGACTCAGAGGGGTTCAATTCCTCTCTATCTTGGGAGTTCAAAACTGGCATCGGGGTAACTGAAGGTTCAGAGCAACGAGGCTGGAAGAGTGTTGGGGGACATTCCTTTAGGCAGGAGGAGGTTAGGTGGGACTTCTGGGGAGAGGGCTCAGAGAGGAAGAAAGATGGAGTTACCAGATGCGGAGGAAGCAGGATGGGCAGTACAAAGTAAAGGTAAGTGAGCTGCATGAAAGATTAAAAAAATATGGGTTAATTTAAGTTGTAAGAACTAGTTAGGAACAAGCCTAAGCTAAGACCGAGCTTTCATAATTAATAATAAGTCTCCATGTCGTTATTTGTGAGCTGGCGACCCAAAGGAAAATCCGTCTACAGAAGAGGGTCAAGCTGGGGTGGAGGGAGGGCAGCCAGGGAAGCTATACCCACCTGTACAATAGGACTGTGCAGGCTCTTCTGAACCGGGCCGGGACTGTCGCCCTGTAGCCAAAGGAGAAGAAGATGAAGCAGCGGACTCATGACACATGAGAGCACAGGTGGCCCATGAGGATGGGGACGGGGTGGGGGTGGGGGGTGAGGGGTGGAGTCTTCCCTGGAAGGAAGCCACCAACTCCTCCAGGGCTGCCCTGCCCTTACAGTGGAGATTCTTACCCTCTGGCACTTCCACAGATCTGACTGATGAGGGCCTGGGGCTCATCAGACATCAAGTCAGGGGACCTGATGGGCTCTCCTGCATGCTCTGGCCTTTCAACCCTTAATTCTTTGAGGCTTAAGTTCCTGCCTTAATTGGTCCATGTGTTCAACTAAGTTTTTTTTTTTTTTTTAAAATAAAGACATCAACTTTAATGGAAAAAGCACCTGAACGGGAGGGAGTTAAGATCAGTGATAGATGCTTGCTAGCAAGCCCTATGTTCTATTCACTGAAAAGGAAAAGAAAAAAAAGTATAACAACAAATTAAACAATTGACTCAGGAGACCACATGGTCTTCTTTTGTGGAGGGGCTGCCAGGAACTGTCAGTAGGGTGCAGGTATAAGCAGGGCTCCACCGACAATCTCTTACACAGCTAATAACAAATAGAGTTGGGACTCAAATCTGGGGTGCCTGATTTCTCCTAGCTCTGTGCTTTTTCCAGGCAGGGTGTCACAGCAAGTACACACTGGGTCCTGACTGCCTGGGAACCTACTCACACAGGTCCAGACTCTTTTCAAATTCTTTCTTGGGAACATCAGATAGCCTATGGGTAGGTAAGAGATTTCCATGGGTCGTCGACTATGTTACAAAGGGTAGGAAAGGGACTCTTAATAGCTTGTGAATGTGTAAAAGTTTTTACTTCATCTGTGAATCATGTCTGCCCTACCTGGGAGCAGACAGCCCATTGAGATTACAAAAGGCATTACTAGGGAGACTCTTGGTGGTTGTTTCTGGAATTGCAGGCATGGAATTGCCCACGAAGAAATAAACAGACCAATGAATGTCTCTTAACATCCAATTTCCTCCGGGTGGTGGAGAGACATGCCTTTAATCCCAACACTTGGGAGATAGAGGCAGGCGTATCTCAGTGAGTTTGAGGCCAGCCTGGTCTACAGAGTGCGTTCCAGGACAGCCAGGACTGTTACACAGAGAAACCCTGTCTGGAAAACCAAACCAAACCAAACCAAACCAAACCAAACCAAACCAAACCAAACCAAACCACAACAAACAAACAAACAAACAAACAAAAAAGCCATCCAATTTCCCTGTACTGAGTCCTCATTTCTGCTCTACTTAGTGGTCAGAGTGTGAGGTGTTCTTTAGTCCAGTCTGTGTTGATTTTATTGGTACCAGGTCAGATTCCTGAGGACAGAGCGCCACCTGGAGCCATTTTCTGGCTTTTTAACTTACCTGTGTGCACACCTGTTGGGATGGGGACTAAAGGGGATTTGGAGAGATCTGTCAAACGGCAGTCCAGACTGTGGTCCAGACTCAAGGTTTGCAAACAAAACCCACTCTGCAGGCAGCTGCGACAGCTCCTTTGTGAAGTAGCGTCTTTTCTAAATATATATAAGATGCCTCAGGCAGCAGGTATGTGCCGAGGCTGGGAAGAGGCTGGTCTGTGTCAAATGCAGTTCTGGGAGCTGCGGGTCCTCCTGTGGGTGGATCTGCCAGCAGTATTTCTGTCCCTGAGGTCACCAGGAGAAGGTCAGGATGGTCCTTAGGAAGGTGCTCCTGTTTGGGGGTGTGCACATCCGCCAAAGAGTGTCTGCTAAAGACTGAGAATCTCCCCTGCGTGGTAAGGGTAGGGCACTGTCCACTATGATCCTTTCAGTTGGAAAATGGATGATAGAGACCTTGGAGTGGTCCTCCTTGTTCTCTTGGTCTGTCAGCCTCATCCCTAAGACTGTGGACAAGAGAAGTCACACTGCTTCGTCACAGCCTCTGGAAAAGAGGGGACCCTAGCCCTGCCATGGGCAATGTGTAGCCTCTGGGCCAGTAATCCCAAGGCCACCCAAGTGGGCTGGGATGCCTCTTTCAAGTTTAGTCTTAGCGATTTTGTGTATGTGTGCACGCACATGTGGGTTTATGTGAGTATGTGAGTGTGCGTGTAGCCCAGAGGCCAACCTTGGCGTCATTCCTCAGGAGCCACTCACTGTATTCTGAGACAGGGTCCTTCACTGGTCTGAGCTCACTGAGTAACAGGGCTGGCTGGCCAGGGAGGCCCAGGGACCCTCCTGTCTCTATCTCCTCAGTGTTGGGATTACAAGTGCACACCACTGTGCCTGGCCTCTTTACGTGGATTCTGGGGACTTTACTGTGCTCCCCATGTTTGCACAGCACACACTTCAACAACTGAGCCATCTCCTCAGCCCTTGTAATCATAGCCACTTTAATGATAATAATAATTATAATAATAATAATAATAATAATAATAAGCACTTTTCATGCTTACTGTGGATGGGGAAAAAGGTCCCCTCACTTGTACCCAGGAGTACAAATCGCTGTTTTTTATAACCTTATGGACTTGTTTATGGGTTGTCATAGCACGTCCCTCTCCTGAGTATCCTGAACAAACAATCACATAGTCAGCAAGTTCTGTTGGTTAATAAAGCAATAGTAACTTGAGTTTCTGAAAATGCCTCCTGGGGCTGGTGAGATGGCTCAGTGGTTAAGGGCACTCGCTACTCTTGCAGAGGACCTGGGTTCAGTTCCTGGCACCCACGTGGTGGCTCACAAACCACCTGGAACTCCAGTTCCAGGGGAATCTGATGCCCTCTTCTGGCCTCCATGGGACCATGCACACACACGGTGGTGTACTGATACACATGTGCAGGCAGAACACTCGTGCATATAAACTAAAAATAAAAAAATAAATCAGAAAGAAGGAAAAAGCCTTCTTAGGCATCTGAAGATACTTCGGTGTGGCATCTCTGTCATTAGGACATGGCAGGGAAGCCCTCTGGGTTATCAACTATGTTTATGGGACAAAAATTCCAAGTGGTCCCCACCTCTGACCTTCCATGCCTCTTGGAGGCTGACATGGTTTTCAGCCATCCACTGATGCTGGGGCCATCGGCATGGAGCCTGCAGTGGAGTGGCTATGGTTTCAGAGTGTCTTCCAAAGGTCTGCTGTACTGGAAACCTTGTTCCCAGTGTGCTGATGTGCGAAGTAATGGCACCTTTACAAGTAGAGCCTAGCAGGAATCACTTCTTTTATCAGTTTCCCAGCCTCAGTCATTCTGTTACAGTAAATGAAAAGTGGACTAAGAGAGCCCACCTGGAGGAATCATGCCTCTTAGCTGCTGGGGTCAGCACTCAATTACAAATTTTTTGACTAAAAATGTAAGACCTCTCTGCAGAGGACAAACATGTCCCCAACTACTGGAATCTTAAAATTAAAACACAGCCATCTGTTTCATTCCAGGGTGAAAGATGTGAGCGGGTGCTACAGGGGGACAGGTGGTCCTGTAGTTAGGCCCAAGGTCCCAGAGAGGGCCCAAGATGGGGTGCACCGGGTGGGTTTCCAGGCTGCGCAGACCCTCCTCACCCTCCCGGACACAGGAGGAAACAGGCCTCATTTCTTTCTCTCCCCACATCCACTGCTTCTCGCAAAAGGAAAGAACAGAACGGGAAATGCCTTCGCCACAGCGTTCCCTGGGTGGACGAGAGGAAAGAGCGGGCACATCTTTATCCCACCCCGTGGCCCCGCCGTTTCTGGGCAGGGCCCAAGCGCCCAGGCCCTGCTGCTGCTGGCCTTACGTTGCAGAGGGAGTGCGTCCGGTGTCGTGGGGAGTTGATGTCGCTCGGTGTCGATGACCGGTCACCTTCAGCAGCAGATGCATCGGAGATGACGGACGGCTGCCTTGAGTGGCAGGGGCTCACCCTGACCGCTGGAAAACAGGGGCAGCCAGTGAGTGAGTGACACAGGAAAGACAACCTGACACACCCATTATATGGACAACAATGCTAAGTCCGAGCAAAGGTGAGTGTGGTGGCCAGCTCTTCCCTTCTGCACCACAGACGTGCTTGTTCTTGGGGTGGCTGCTGGGGAGACCCTCTCCCTTTCGATCTAGCTCAGCCCCTCCTCACCTGAGGGAGGTGAGGGTCTACGAAGTCTTACCTGAATGGCTATGTAGCCCTAACCACAGCACAATAGCAGAGTTCCAGACAAGAACCCCCCAGGCCACGGCCAACTCCTTTCTTTCCCCAGTGTCTGTGAAACACAGCCAAGTCCATCTGCTCTCCTAGCCCATGGCAACTTCCATCTGTTCCCTTGAAGACCAGGGTGGCCTCCCTGCCTCCACTCCTCACAGTGAAGCCAGAATACACTCCTCCTCCTGACCTATGAAGCCTGATGTGTGTAAACCCTGTGCACTTCAGCAGCCAGGGCTCAGTCACTCACTCCGAGACACTTGTGCGCGCACGTGGAGGCCAAAGACTGACAGATGTCTTTATCACTCTCCCCTTTTTGAAATTCACCTTTATTTATGTGTGAGTTGTGTGCTTGCTTGTGTGTGTGTGTGTGTGTGTGTGTGTGTGTGTGTGTGTGTGTGCACCATGTCTGTGCAGTACCCGTGGGGGCCAGAAGAGGGCATAAAAGCCCCGTGGAACTGGAGTCACAGGTGGTGAGCCTCTGTGTGGATGCTGGGAACTGAACCCAGGTTCTCTGCAAGAACAGCCATTGATCGTAACTGCTGAGCCATCCCTCCAGCCTCTCTACCTTATTTTTGGAGACAGGCTCTCTCACGGAACCTGCAGCTCACTGAATCGCCTAGACTGGCTGGCCAGTGAACCCTGGGACCCTTCAGTCTTTGCTTCCTTAGGGTTGGGATTGCTGGTGCACACTGCCATGGCCAGCTTCTTACCTTCTGAGGACTGAACTCAAATCCTCATGCTTCTGCATCCGGAACTTAACCAAGTGAGTCACTCTCTCACTTCCCTTTGCCGGTCTTATTGCTGGACTTTACACATGCATTGTCTGTCTAGCGCCGAGTACACCATGTGGTCCTTATATGCATTCACTTCCTAGGCTTTTAGTGTCTGGCTCTTTGGAGGCACTTAATAAACTGTGGTGGACCCAAAGGTCTTGCCCAGAAGCCATAGCTAAGAAGCCCACTGGGCCCTACTGCAGATCTCTCCCGCGTCAGTGCCAGCACCACACAGAGGGAACATTGTTACCTGGGCATCCACTCTATGCAAGCGTTTCTGACAGACAGTCCTTGCTACCAATGACCGTGTGGCCCAACGGGAAAGCTGCTGGTTGGCGGCTCTGAATCAGTTCTAATCTAGGTGAGTTCCTTTACAGATTGTGCAGTCCTGGGCATGCTTCTCACCCTCTCCGAGCCAATTCAATTATCTGAACCATGGAGGTGCCTGTGTTGGTTGTTTTTTTGTGCCAACTTGACACAAGCTGGAGTCATCTGGGAAGAGGGAGTCTCAACTGAGAAATTGCCTCTTTCAGATTGGCCTGTAGGCAAGTGTGGGGGGGGGCATTTTTTTTGAATGATGATTGATGTGGAAGGGCCTGGCTCACTGTGGGTGGTGCCACCCCTGGGTTGGGTGGTAATAAGGAAGCAAGCTGAGCAAGCCATGAGGAGCAAGCCAAGGAGCAGCATTCCTCTATGGTCTCTGCTTCCATCCCTGCCTCCAGATTCCTGCCTTGAGTTCCTGCCCTGACTGCTCGACACGAAGCTGGAGGCTCTCAGATGGAACCACCCTTTCCTCTCCGAGTTTCTTCTGTCATGGAGCTCACCCCAGCAACACAAAGCAGACAGGAACAAGGCTGGGGACAGCCCCTCTGCAGAGCAGCGGGCGGGCTGAGACGCACGCCTACTGTGGTGTGCGCAGCAGGAAAGGGGAAAGGAGCGGTGTGCCAAATGCCTTCCCAGTGATGGCCTGGTGTGGGGGTGGGTGACCCCCATCAGGTAAATACCGAGTTACAGAATCACAGGCGGGCTGGGGGCACGGCCAGAGAGAGGGCCTGGAAGCGTCTGAGAAGACAAGTTTAATCAAAAGCTCCAAGGGGGCTGCAGAGGAGGAAGGGCCCGGAGGGTGGACCACCATTCCATTAATTCCTAAATTGCTGCATACACTGCCCACCCACCTTCAACAGCACCTCTGCCTCCTGCCACCAAGGCGGACCAGAGGCTGGAGGGCCACCTGCACACCTGGATCTTGGGACTGACCAGGTAGCTACCCCCGACCAGGCTCAGCATCCCTGCCTAGGGGAGAGCTGAACTTATGTTTGATAAGGTCTTCAGTTCTGACATAGCTTCAAAGGCCCTGCATTAAACCCCAGGGCATCGCAGACGAGGGGTGTGGGGGAGGGGAGTATTCTTGCTTGGGTCAGCAAAGAGCATCTCCTGTTTTCTCCACTCAGTGGAGGCAGGCTCAGAGTCTGTTTACAGAAGGGGGTCTGAAGCCCTGTGTATCCCCTGTCAGCGCTGACAGGAAGGGGCAGCTAATATTTACCAAGGCCCTGACTTGAGAATTCTGTACACTTTACCTTTCTGGCAGTCCTGGGGGGGTGGGTGGGAGGGGAGGGATCAGCAAACAGACACATAACACATGCTGTGCATTAAGAATCCAGCATCCCTCATACCAAAGGAACAGATGACCCTTGTATCAGGTCAGAGGTCACATCCTTTGAAAGTAGCGGAGCCAGGGTACGGTCTCAGCAGTGTGAACATGTGCCTGTGACCATCCCTATACGGTTCAACTTTCTTACCCTACATGCTCCGTCTGCAGGCAGCCCAGGACCTGTGCAGTTGTCTGTGGCCTCGTGTGAGCAGCTGGAGGGTCAGCTTTACTACAGCCCCTAGAGGAACCCTTGAGAGAGTCAGGTGGCTCCCACCGGTGCACAATGGGATGGCAGGAGTGTGTACTGGAGTGTGTACTGGAGTGTGTACCACAGACAGTGGCAATGGATGCCAGGTGCTCTGCTAAGTACCTGGAGCAAACACGTGTGACATTTATACCTTTTCTATATAATCTATGGACTAGTTATGGCTGTCAGTCAAGGAGCTCAGTACCCTCCCCTGATGTAGGATGCCTGGGTGACCCAGACCGACTAATCAGAACACTGGCTCTCTTAGACACTGTGATTCGTTCAGGGGTGGCCATGTAACCCAGGCTGGCCAATCAGGGTAATTAGTTTTACTTCTCCTTAGGCATAGTTGAACCTCTGGACCCAGCTATACCTGAAGCCCATCTCTTAGTGGGCTGAGTTAGGAGAGTGTCCTGTGATGCCCCAGGCTGATGAAGTGTGAACCAAGAGCCGCCTTTCCCACTGGGCCCAGGGGTCTCCCTTATTGCTGGACCAGGCTGGGCAGGGCTCACCTTGCCGGTCTGCAGGGTGGGGAGGGTGGGAGTGGTAGAGTGTTTGCTGGCTCTGACGGATGGCAGCAGTCAACGGGAGGTCGGCCTGAACCACCCACTCCTGGTTGCCATTGAGCACCGTCTCGCCAGGCATGGCGAGTGAATGCCGCTTGGGAACATCCTTGGTCAGTGTGGCTAAGGACTGCTTGGCCTGGAGAAAAAGCGGGAGACAGGGAGAAGAAAATGTAAGCAGAGGGGACCTCTCATGCAGTTGCCTGGCACTTCTTACCACCATGGCAAGAAAGCCAAGAATTCTACTTCCACACCAGTGGGCCACCGGCCGTGTGGTGCACGTCAGGCGCCTATAATTTAGGTCTCACCCACACTCACCAGGGTCTCCCCTTCAGCTGTCATTAAGAGCCAAGTGAGACCCCCCCTCCCCGTATCAGGGAGAAGGAAGCAAGCACACACTCATCATTTCTGGGTTCTCCAAGGACAAGCAAGGATTCTTGGTGGGTGCATGTGTATGCATATGTGTGCATGTGGGTGCATGTGTATGCATGTGTGTGCTGGTTGCAAGTCAATGTGTTGTTTCACAGGAGCCTTGTTTTTTCTGAAACACAGTCTCTCACTGAAGCTGGCTAGCAAGTCCCAGGGATCTCGTCTCCACCTTTTAACACGTGTTCTAAAGAACTGAACTCCAGTCCTCATGTTTGAGGTGCAAGTACCTTGCCAAGAGAGCCACCCCGACCCCAGCCAGGATTGTGACGGGCCTAAGAACATGGGGTAGGGCGTGTGTTCTTGGGTAAAGCTTGTAAAATGCAGGTCTGAGATCAAGTTTGGGAGACGTGAAGGTCACGGGCAGGAAGGCGGCTAAACACCTCATGATGCACAGGACAGCCGCACCACACTTATCCAGTATCTGCCGGCAACAGAAAAGGTGGGCCGCCATGCAGAAGGCACACAATAAATATTAGTTCAGAAGAGGTGAGCTGGTGGAAGGCTGGTATAATCTGGGCCCCAAGGGACAAGGCCCATATTGGTGGTACTGCCACAATTCATGGCACTACATGTGGGGTTGGGGGTAGTGAGATTGCCTCTGTAAAGGTCTTCTCTCTGTCCTGCCTCAGAGACCTCTTAGCTTGGAGTGATCTACTCCATCCTGGTAAGTGGGATTTTATCAGACAGGATCCTAAGTTTTTTGGGTAAGAAAAGGAGCATGCATTAGACATGGAATCATGCATACTCTTTCGGTTAGTTGTTTTCTACAACAGCTCTCCAGGATCCTGCAGGCCAGAGGAGGCTAATGAGGAAGGGAGGGAGACAGGGAAAGGCCCATCATGCTCCCCCAGCCCCCCGCGCCCCACCCATTTTTTTTTTTTTTGAGATAGGGTTTCTCTGTGTCATTTTGGTGCCTGTTCTGGATCTCGCTCTGTAAACCAGGCTGGACTCGAACTCACAGAGATCCGCCTGGCTCTGCCTGGCATGCTTTCCCCTTTTGCAAATATCCTGGGCACATACACAGAATGCAGAGGACCACCCAAACGAACCCACAGAACCAGCAGCCTTTTGGGGCAACACAAGAAGAGGCCCAGGCGTGATGCCTTCCTATTCCCACTTGCTTTCTCCCCCGGGTGAAGGACCTCACCTCTGGCTGGGACAGGAGTGAGCCCTCTGTGTGGAGTAGAACATCACTGCCTGACAAGTGAGAGATCCCTCAGGGCTCCCGTGTCTAGATCTCTTAGCACTAGACCCAAGAGCCTCTCATGCTGTCCATGCAGGTCTTGAACTCTCTGAGAAAGATTTCCAGAGAAGAGAAAGAAAGGAAATCTCCTGGGTAGAGGTGAGCTGCAGAGGAGGCAGGCATGAGCTCACTCAGGCTGCGTGGAGCATCTCCCACCAGCAGTCAACACAGCATGTCTGACTAATCACTTCCACCACATACAACTCAATGCTGGGAGCTCCTCTTCAGCTCTGACCTCCCCCGCTCTGCCCCACACTTCTCCTCTCTGGGCCTCCATTGTCCCTTGAGCACCCTGAACCTGGAGCATTGAGCTCTTGGGTATTTCTAAGCTGAGATGAATATGCTCGCATGACCCAAGTCCAAATAGAGCTGGGCTTGACCTCTGCTGCTCCGACGTGAGCATCCCTTGACTTCCTACTGCACTGGTGGGTCCTGGCTTCCTCCCAGAATTCCCGTGTGCTTCTGATAGACAGAGCAGCTCTGTTGCCTACAATTTCTGCGACTTGTGCTCTGGGAGAGGGCTCCCTGTGTCTGCCTTGACCTCAGAGCAGAAAGGTCTGGGGCTGTCCACAGCACAGCCTGATGTCTGTCAAGTGATGAAGGGGATGTGCAGTCAGAAGGACACCTGGAGGAGATGGGGCCATCACCGGTCCATGTAAAGCACTTCCCTCTGCCTCTAGGAGGATATTTCCTGTAATGGTGCTCCCAGCCTGCAGCAGCAGAGGGTCTGAAGGGAGAGGGGAGGAGCTGAGAGTTTTTGGTCAGAGCGAAGCAGGCTGTGTTGGGAGCAGAAGCCAGAGGGGTTACTTCCTAGTATAGGGAACACCAGGGACCCCATAAGATACTGAGGCCAGGGCTCAAAGCACCAAGATGTGCTTCATCTATCTGTCCACAGGGACTTGGGTGATCTGGGCACACAGGGTCTTTCCCACCCACCCTGCTCAGGGCTGCAGGAAGTATCAACAAGAGACAAGTGGAGGCAGTCTTCCTGTCTGGATGGCCCTCACCACTAGGGGTCAGCATTGCACAAGGCAGCAGCCTTGTTCAGGGTGGCTTCACTCCAATTTTGCAATCTTGCCGTCACCATACACAGATGCCATGGTAGCTGTTTCCTTGTGTTTGGTTTACATCCTCCCCGAAGCCCTACGGGGCATATGCAGGGATCCCTACGTAGAATGGAGGCCGAAGAGGTCAAACATCCCAACCGAGGTCTGTAACTGCATTAGCTGGTGACGGCACCCTGCAGGGCAATATATCCCACTACTAAAGAGTTACACAAGGGGGGCAGGAGAGGGGGTGGCTCACTGGGTAAAGAGGCTTGCTGTCAAGCCTGATGACCTGAGTTCAATCCCAGGACCCACATGGTAGAAAGAGAGAACTAACTCCAGAAGTTATCCTCTAATCTGTCTGTCTGTCTGTCTCTCTGTCTCTCTGTCTCTCTGTCTCTCTGTCTCTCTGTCTCTCTCTCTCTCTCTCTCACACACACACACACACACACACACACACACACACACACACACGTACGTACGTAAATGTAATTAGAACAAAATAAAAAGAGTCAACAGGAGTCATCACACGGTCAGACCCCCGGACCTGCAATGATCCCCACACATGTGCCACGGGCCTTTTTGAAACATGCCTATCAGTGGTTTTAGATTATTAAAAACAACAACAAATCCGTCTTTTTTTCACTTGATGACCTAAGAAAGACAATTTTGCTATAAGTACATTTGGACCAAAAGTCTTTAAATACCCTGCATAAATAAATAGTTGATATACACATATATGTATATAGGTATATGTTACATACACATATATAAATGTATGTGTGTATAGATAGGTAGACATTGCCATTTGTAATCCTAGAATCAGAGATGTTATTATTTTTTGTGTATCTCTTCCCAGATAGTTCACCAAGCAATTATGATTATTTTGAATCAAAATGTTCTCTCATCTCCCCACTTTTTAGCAGCCGCTTGGGGAGTGTGTGGTCAGGTGAGGCCTTTGAGGCCTCCTAGGGTCCCTGTGCTCCTGGGCTTGAGGAAGTCAGCAACTCCTGAGTGAGCTGTAGCCCACCGCTCTCCCTTAGCCTCATGACCGTCTTCTCCCCGAGGGGCTTGGGTGGCCCAGGTTGCTCCTCAGTTGCCGACCTCAGAGCTCTGGCAATAGCCGGGGCCACCCCAGTGGACGGCGAGCTCACCATGGCTAGCTCGGCCTCCAGCTCCTTCATGCGGTTGTCCTTGAGGTCCAGCTGGGAGCGCAGAGCGGCGGCGTGGTCCGTGGCCTCCTTGGCCTGCCGGCGAAGCTCCCACTTCTCCCGTTCCAGCAGGTCCTTCTCCTTGGCCAGCGCTTTGACGGCGTCTTCACTCTCCTGTGGCGGGGATGAGAGAGAGGGGTGGGCGGGCTGCAGGGTGGCACAGGGCTGGAGGGCTCATGGGATGGGCAGGGAGGTGGGGAGCCCCCGGCACACGGCTGGAATGGACTCCCTTGGAGAGCTCTTTCCGGATGAGTAAACCTGGGGAAGGCACGTCTCTATAGGGAAAATGGGGGCAGAGCGAAACATGACGTTTTTCAAAGATGGAACAATTTCATGTGGGGAAAACGAAGTGTGATCTGATAAAAGTAGGGATAAGGGATGAAAGAGGTTTTTGTTTGTTTTTTTTAAAGGTGTTTTGTGTTTTGTTTGTTTGTTTGTTTTTATATTTTCGAGGCAGAGATTCTCCGTGGAGTTTTGGTGCCTGTCCTGGAACTCGCTCTGTAGACCAGGCTGGCCTCGAACTCACAGAGATCCACCTGGCTCTGCCTCCTGAGTGCTGGGATTAAAGGCATGAGACGATGCTGCCCCTCCAGGCATTTTGTGTTTTTGAGTCAGGGTCTCTATGTAGCCCAGGCTAGCCCCCAACTCTCTCTGTGGTCGAGGACAATCTTGAATTTCTGATTCTCCTGCCTCCAATTCCCAAGTGCTGGCCCAGTTTCTGTGGTGCTGGGGATGGAACCCAGGGCCTCACACACGCTGGGCAATCACTCTGCCAGCTCCACATTCCCAGCTCCTGGGGCTGTTGTTCCCCATCTATCCTGTATGCATTCTGGGATGTCCCTGTGACCTGAAGCTTCACCCCAAAGCTTCTCACTCCCTAGGATCCCTACTCGCACCTCCTCTTCCAAGAAGCCTTCCTTGATTACCTGCTTAGGGTGACCACCTAGTGCCCTCTCCAGCCAGTCCTTCCTCATACCTGACCCTCATTCCACCAACAGATACCGGAGGCAGACACAGCCAGACAAAGCTGTGTTTGCATGATCCAGAGTGGAGCTGACCACCCTGGGAGCTTGGTAAATGCCACCTTGGGAGCTGGCTGGTGATCCCGAGTTAGGAGAAAGACCCACTAGGACCCTTGGGATCCTTTTCACCTCTGAGTTTTCACTTGTTCTGCTGGTAGTGAGCAGAGGAGGGCCCTGGGCTAGGTGAAAAGGGTCTGCCGGTGTTTTGAAGAACTGGAGCCATGTCTCCACAACATTGTTCCCAGGGAGAGGTCAGCAGGCTCTGCATGCATGCCTGTATTTGAACCTCACACCCACCCATGATGTAGAGACTCCAATTATTTATTCCTGTTTCACAGAGGGGTAAACTGAGGCTCAGAGGAGAAATGCCCTCAGCCCACTGCTGATCACAGAGGCAGGAAGGAGACCCATAGAATTCCTTCCCTGGGGATCTGAAACTTGATGGGGCCTAGGAGCTATGGGTGGCTGGACTGTACGAGGGCAGGACAAGGTTAGGACAATTAAGGCCTTGCAGGGCTAGGTCAGGGGCCTGAGGTGGGCAGTGGCGGGTGGCTACCGGGGACAGAAGGGGTGGTGAGGTGGTGGTCGCAGAGGACTGCCCTGTGTCTAGCTCTGATCTGGCTGCCTGGCCTGCGATGAGGACACCTCCAGCTGGCTTTGTGGACAGTCCCCAGCTGCACTCAGGGGACAGGGCGTGTGTCTCTGGCACAGTTTTCTGGGATGTCGTAATTCTGAGAATTTTCTGGTCAGGCCAAGCCCTATGTGCGTCAGCAGCTTCGAGTCCCTGCTGTGCCCACCTGCACCAGTTGGGGGTCTGTGGGGGTCCCAGAGCCAGTGGGCCCTGAGAGGTTGAGAGGATCCAGAGAGTTCTATTAATACTGTTCATTTGGTTCCTGTGGGGTATTGTGTTCCCCAAAATATTGTGTATGCTAATAAACTTATCTGGGGTCAGAGAACAGGACAGCCACAATATTAAACATGAGGATAGGCAGTGGTAGCATACGCCTTTAATCCTAGCATTCCAGAGGCAGAAATTCATGTGTTCAAGGATACACCCAAGCATGGTGACCCACGCCTTTAATCCCAGAAAGTCAGCCTTTAATCCCAGGGAGTGGTGGAAAGCAGAAAAGTATATAAGGCGTGAGGACCAGAAACTCGAGGCATTTGGCCTGAGCAGGCATTTGGCCTGGAGAAGCGGCCTGGAGAAGCATGTGGCTGGTTAAGCTTTCAGGCTTCTAGCAGCAGTTCAGCTGAGACCCATTCTGGATGAGGGCTCGGGGCATCCAGTCTGAGGAAACAAGACCAGCTGAGGACCCAGCGAGGTGAGATAGCTGTGGCTTATTCTGTCTCTCTGACCTTCCAGTGTTTACCCCAATACCTGGCTCAGGTTTGATTTTATTAATAAGAACTTTTAAGACTCATGCTACAGGTTCCTACATAAAATGCAAATCATGTTTGTCAGATAAAACCAGGGCTTCAGCTTCTACGTAGTATCTCTAAGTATGTGGCAGAGAGCCTGCCTCGAATCCCCCAGTGAGGGGCTGAGGTGCCAGTTCTGAGGTAGGCAGTCTGCCTAGCCCACATAAGGGAGGTTCTGAGTTCATCCAGAACACCACAAAAATGAATAATCGATCTTGATCAGTCACCAGACTCTTAAGTGTCTTAATCTTGCTGTCTGCAAAGTGGGTCTGGGCTGCCAGTGACTCAAGGTCATTCAGACGCCACTCCTCTGGCTTCCCTACCCTGAAGGCACACAGGGGCAGCAGGTAGACACAGAGCAGGCAGGTGGCACCTGGACCTGGTGCTTAGAGCCGTTTGACCCGAGAGGAAGAGATTTGCATGCTGGGGAAGTGACAGCGAGAGTCACCAGCAGGCATGTGATGATCATGTCAGTTCCAATCCGGCCTCTGCCAACTGGACCCTAACTGCAGCTCAGACGTGGCTGGACCCACCGTGTTGTCTGCCACCACTGCACTGTAGTGCCACTCAACCGTCCTGTCCCCAAAGCTGCAGGCTGAACTGTTAGATATGAATCAGGAATGCCTGTCACAGGATCCTGTTCTGCAGGCTTGTTTCCCCAGCGGGTGGCACTCTCTGGAGAGTTTGACGCCTTCAGGAAGTGGGGACAGGCAGGCAGAAGTAGGACCCTAGAGGTGAGCCTCGGAATGTTCCATTGCTGCCTCTGCTCCTGCTACAGTCTCGGCTTCTGTTGTGCTTTCCTCCAGCCTTTCTACTGTTTCCGGGTCAGCCATGATGTGAGCGCCTCCATCGCATGCTGCCACTGCCACTAACACCTGACAGGTGTC
>CABHPH010136469.1:35129-45800 GCA_902168325.1 Peromyscus nudipes | reverse complement strand
TCTCTCTCTCTCTCTCTCTCTCTCTCTCTCTCTCTCGAGAGAGAGAGAGAGAGAGAGAGAGAGAGAGAGAGAATAAACCTTTTGCAAAATGAATAATTACCCTTAACTTAATTTATTTTGTATATTTCACTTTGCTCTTTCAGGTTTTGTTCATGTAGGCAACAACTGCATTATTAATCATCATATGTTCTGACTAGCCTTAGTATATATTTTATCCCCACAGCAATCTCATGGATAGGAGACGACAGAGCTTATGTTTACCGTCTTTTAGAGGAGAATGATGACTCTCAGAGGGTGAAGTTGCATGAGAGAGGACCATAAGCAGTTTTCAAGAAAGCTGCCCAGGGGTCTCATGTCTTTGATGATCACATTGCCTCATTTGCAGCCTTTAAGATCCTGTAAATGTACAGTGAATGAGCAAGTCAGGTCATCAAGTTCATTTGCATGAGACTCAAGGTGATGTTAAGCCCTTTCATCTTTTATATTGTGAGAACATGTTCTGGTTCTATAGTCATGTGAATTGGCCTTGAAATCCTAACCATGTTTGTTCTCACTATGGAAACTGGGGCCAAATTAAGTACCCAAGGGATTCGATTTCATACCTCTTCTGTAAACTCTGGGTAGCATTAGCTCTTGTCATAATATGTTTCTTCAAGTTAAAAGTGAGGAGGCTTGGTGATCTCAATAAGAGTCCTATAACCTTCTCTTTTTCAAGTTATAATGAAGGGGATCAAACTTAAATCCATGGTCAGGAAGGGACATTTGTTCTTTTGTTTGTTCATTTTTTGTTTTGTTAACTAATTTTTTTCATTTATTTTACATTCCAACTGCAGGTTCCCCTCCCTCCTCTCCTCCCATTCTCCACCCTACCTCCTTTATGCACCCCCCCATTCATTCCTCTTCGGTTTCTGTTCAGAAAGGGGCAGCCATCCGATGGGTGTCAACAAAGCATGGCACATCAAGTTGAGATATGACTAAGCTCTTCCCTTTTGTATAATCAGTGTCTATTACAATCATCATAGCTATTGCAGGCAATATTTATGATGCATTGATTGATTATTCTTCATGTTGGTGAATGAATACGGCAGGGATGATTAACTTGGAAATTAAGGATCTGAATTAGGTCAGAGACAGGTAATTTTACAAAATCACAAAGCCATGGAGTTCAAATTCCACTCCGATACCTGTGAGTGTCTTTGTGAAACTGTCTTTCTCTGCTCACTTTTCCTAGACTCAGCACTGGAAAGTGACTATTTTTGAAGAGACAAATTCCCAAGCTCTGGTTCCCTGTATTACCAAAAACAAGCCAAGATGCCTAAGTACACACTGAGTCTTGCACCACTGCTTCCCACTGATTTAAGAAAGCAAAGTGACCCTGTTAGTATCTATTCTGTGACCTGCCTTTGCTCTGTTCTCCTTGGTCTGGAAATCGCATGATTCCTATGGGAAGGGAGGAAGGATGAACTGGGATTACAGCACAGGCTCTGAAGCCAGGCTTGCTGGAATCTAATGGTGCCTCCTGGAGTATTGCAACATATTGGCCTCTAGCAAGGCAGCTACTCAACTTATTCTAGGCTCAATATTGTTTTCTATAAAACAGTGAACATTAGGACCTACCTTATAGGGTTATTTGAAGGTATCACAAACTAGCAACAAACATGTAGGACTTCCAACACTTGACCTTTCTGTGTGTCTTTTCATCCTCCATCACTACCATAGTCCTATTCTTGTAGAAGCACTCACTGACCTTGAGAGCGAGCTCTGGGCTCCTTTCTTTGGTTCAGTGACTCTTTACACACACTTTACTTTCAACTCAGACCAACCACACCTTGTAATGGTGATGTATGTTCCACCCAGTTCTTGAAGGCAGAAAATTAAGTGGATTCATCTCTAAGTCCTCATCTTCCCCATACCAGGTGCATACAACCTGTGAAGAGAACCACAACCACACCATACTGAAGAAGTAGTCTTAACTTTTGAGACAGAGATGAGACAAGATCCATGTGAGGGGGAGAAAGAAAATCATGCACCGTAGCAAGAACTTTAAGAGGAGAGCTATAACCATAGAGATGAAAAGTCATGAAACCAATAATGCTGTCCATGCTAGCAGCAGGAGTAATGACATTATTTTCAATAACCAAGGGATGTCTATGTAGCCAGAAGTATAATCATTGCTTTTTGTATTGTCTACAGTGCCTGTAATAAAGAAATTTGGTTTAGTATGCTCATTTTCTGATGGGGAAACAGAGTCCTGGAAGTGTACCAATTTGGTGCTAGAGGGATGGCTCAGCAGTCAAGAGAGTATACATAAACTACCTAAGTTTGGTTCCCAGAATCCAGTTCAAGAGCCTCGAAGCTGCCTGTAATTCTAGCTCCAGGAGTTTCAATATCCTCTTGTGATATCTGAGATACTTGTGGTAATGTACACCCACACTGACAAACAAATATATACATAAATGAAATAAATCTCTCTACCTGTTTCAGCAGCATCTATACTAAAATTGAAACAATATGGAGAAGATTAGCATGGTCCCGGTCCAAGAATGGCACAAAATTCATAAAGCATATATCTTGTACCAGTTACTACAAAAGTTGTCGGTCAAAACACAACTGTGGGATTTGGAGAGGTCACCCCCAGGGCCCTCACCTTCTGTAGTAAGTCCAGACAATGGATGCCTGCTCTTCTTCACAGCATCACAATCAGTCACTTTTAAGTTCCTTGAGTAGTTGTATGTTTGGACCTAAATGATTGTTTTAAAAGAAGGAAAATAAAAGTATAATGTGAATCATAATTGGTCTTAATAATAAAAACCTGGAACCAGATATCAAAATAAATGCCAAAAGATCAGAGAGACAAAAGAGCAAGCCACAGCCACCTCTTACCTCGCCAACTCCTCAGTGTGAAAAGAGCTGAGCTCCTCTATCCTCCTGCCTTATATTCATCTCTGCCCAGCCATATCACTTTCTGTCTCCACCTCCCTAGTACTGGAATTAAAGACAGTGTGTGCTGGGATCAAATGCATGAGATCCCAAGAGCTGGGATCAAAGGTGTGTGCTACCACTGCCTGGTCTCTGTGGTTAACTAGTGGCTAGCTCCCCACACTGATCTCCAGGCAAGCTTTATTTGTTAAAGTACAAACAAAATATAACCACAGAAAATGGAAAAAAAGAAAGAAGGAAAGAAAGGAAAACCATAAAAGAAATGGAGTGGTGGATCTAGACATGTAATAGATAAAGATTCAGGCTCAGAACACCTTGGCTCCCAGGCCAGTGCTCTTCTACCTTTCTGGCTCTCCATCCATTCCAGATTATCTGAGAAACAAGGAGGAAGCAAGACAAGAGTCAAGGAGGTAAATTTGGAGGCAGTAACCACAGTTCTGTGAACCTGTTTGATGTCTTGTATATGTCAATTAAACTCAGCTCCTCCCTAGTGGTCAGTTTGTTTACTCTGCATCCTTTCCAGACTGTTGGTGAGATACCCACCCACCCCCATTTTGTCTGCATCTTCAATCAACTACAACTTTGAGGGAAACTTCTTTTCCCTCCTTGACATTAATATACCAATAATCATTTGTATTGTTCATTCAAAAGTGGATAGAAAATAGTCAATGAAGCCAGTGATGAGAGGTTTCCTTGGCTGAACCATGGGACAGGGGATTTTGTGTGACCCAGTGGTTGATGTCTTCTCAGAAGCCCAGATCACTGGACATGGGTCTGCCACAATGACAGAGCCAAAGTCAGTTAGACCTGATTAACTCACTCAAGTGGAACCTTTCAACCTGTAGTTAAAATTTCCTCAGAGCCCTGCTGATGAATGACAGTGGAGAAGCAGCACCTGTAAAGCAGATTTAGATCTTGATCTTTAGTGCTTTTGAAATGAACAAGGCTGGAATCTTGTTGACATTGTAAAGAAAGAACAGGTAGTAAAGGTACCTGTTCAAAACTGATGAACAGTCAACAGGATGTTACACTGTAGTGATAGAAAAATGGAATCCCAGTGAAGTAAGGGACCTTCCCCAAGTGCAACAGCCACTTGGCTGAGCAACATCTAAAAAACAAATCTCCTTGTACAGAGTTCTTAATGGTACTTTCTTTTTATTTCATGCCAGCCATGTTTCTCAGTGGACCACCTCTAGCCCATCTTCCCAAAAAACCCTAGTTATCCCAAATCATCCATTGATAGGACAGATACTAACTTTAAGAGTCAAAACCAAATTGTGAAAGAGGGCCAGAATTTGACCATGTTTTCAAGGGTGCTTGGGGGAGTCTGTAAATTCTGCCTTCTCACTTTACAGATGGGAAGAGCAAAGCAGAGAGAGGTAAAGTATTTGCAAAGGGAACAGTGCTTTAAAATGCAGTCCTCGATGGCATCTGTTATATTCAAAACTGCTGTAATTATCTCATTTCTTTTAAATAATCACATCCTCACTTATGTTTCTTTTCTTCTTAAACTCTCCCTTGACCTCTCTTTTCTTTTCCTCTGGTCTCATCTTTCCATTACCCAGACTGTGTTTTTCTCAAGGAGTGGAATTAAGGCAGACATTCAGGGGCTGTTGAAATGACTCAGGGATTAAGAGCCTTTATTGCACAATCATGAAGACTAGAGTCCAGATCACAGTACCAATACAACAAGCCACACATCCCATTCATATCTGTAACACCACCACCAAAGGAGCAGAGACTGGGACTTGCTGGCTTCCAGTATATATGAGGCTCATGATAAGGAAGAGACCCTGCATCCTAGTAATAGGTAAGTGATAGCCTTTTCTAGCTTCTACATGTGCATGCTCCTACACATACACAGCTAGTGATAACACCCTTTTCTAGCTTCTACATGTGCATGCTCCTACACATACACATAAACAGATACTCACATGCATCCATACACACATACATACACCTTTTTGTGTAACATCCCTAGGGTAAGAAGCTTCCTGGAGTCTGCAAGAACATCTCAAATGATCCTCTTCAAGTATCTGTGGAGGGCTCATTCATAAATGGGACATCTATGTTACTCTCCCTCCCTTGATGGCTCAGGCAACATTGCAGAACAAAGAAGCATACAATGACATGTGTCAGCTATATTCCATTGCACTATGAAACAATCCGGCCCCCAGTAATGCCATTCCTGCCCTATCCTTCTATCCTGTACCTGACTCTGGGATAGGTTACAGAGGCATAGTGGCCCATTGCAGTCATAAGAGAAAAGCATGCCATGATCAGTTCTCTGAGAGACCAGGGAGTTGTCTTTCCAAGCAACGGGGACATAAAGTGTAAATAGGAAAGTGAACAGCATGCAGCATCCCTGGCCTGTGATGATAAGTGATGACTGAGCTGGGAGCAAGTGAAAATGGAATCCTAAGAGGATGACAGGGAGGGACTATGGGAGCCAGAATGCTAGGCTGAGCAAAGAGACTGTGCATATCCAGTGCCATCCTTAAGGCTGCAGATCACCCTTCTGCCTATGCCCTGCATCTGAGTGTATCTCCTTCAATAGGAGATGCCATAGACAGAGAAGATGATAGGTAGCAGGGCTTCTGGAAAGATGGAGAAGAGTCATGGGGACTGTCTCTTTTGACATGGCCAACCCTTATAGATTAAAAACAAAACAGAAATCCACAATGTCTTTGTCTTTGAAAAGCCATACTTTGTTCTTAATACCCTTTTCTTTTACCAAAACAAGATGTCAAATGGGCCTCTTCCATCCAGGAGCAGTAACAACTCAAGGGTATATAACAGTTTCAGCAGCAATAAGAAGTGTGCCAAAGATAGCACTAAGGACATTTAAAGTATATCTCTTGAAATTTCCAGCAGATACTTGATCTCAGTCTCATTATATGTAAGGAAAGGGACCCAGAGAGAGAAGCAACTTGACCTGTTTATAGCACTTCTAGTATCAGATGCAGAATTTGAATCAAGAACAAGGAGTTTGCAAGCCCCACTACTTCTCCAGTCCACTGGCTGCCTGTAATTAACAGAAGAGGGCTGTTTACTTTGAAGTGCTTTGGATAAGGATAAGTCTGATTTGCTCACGAGGAACAAGCTTCTGTTGTTTCTGAATAAGAGTTTATGAAGAGAGAATGCAAACAACATAAAAAAGTGAGAACTGGATAAATAGGACTTAAGAGATAAGAAGAGTAAATATTTTAAGGCCAACACAGCTCATCTGTAGCCAATGATACCAAGTTTTAGAAACTAACATGATGGAAATTTGCTTAATTGAATTCCCTTATGGGAAGCACTTTAATGAAGAGATTAAACATTTTTTAGGTCTGCGTTATTAACTACATACAAATGTGTGTTTTTAATGTGTTTAAGGATATTTCGAATTCATTTTACCTTTTTTATAATACCTGCCTGGAAATGTAATATCCTCATTATAGGAAAGTCAGAAATGTCAGAGGAGAAAAAAGCGTAAAAGTTTCCTTAAAATGGCTTCAATGTGCACTAAAGAATTATACCACCAAAGCTGCCTGAAGAGTTCCAATGGTTCTGGTAGCCATGAGCCATTGGCTCTAACCTTGGCTACCCCAGAGACTAGGCTGGAGATTTGACAAAATCTCTTTAGTTTCTGAATCTTAGCTTCCTCTTCTGAAAAATGAAGGTTGGAAGATCTGAACTCAAGGATCTTTAAGGGCCTTTTCTGCTCTGATGTGCAGTAGAATTCTGTTGTGGACATTTCCTTCAGCTCATGTTCACAATGACTGCTCTGCTGGCCAACACCTGACATGAGCGGAAGCTTTTTCCATCATTATTCTAAATAAAATCAGCTTGAATTCATGAATATTATATTTATATGTCCATTAGTCTGTCCTTCCTTCTTTCTTTTCTTCCCTCATTCCCTCTGTCCATTAATTCAGTAAGTCAGTTACCTGCACTACATCAGTTATTCGTCGAATTATTGTGATCCAAGGTGACTGATAAAAACTCCCTGCAGTAAGGAACAAACCCAGAAAGAAAGAAATAGTTTAGGTTAGTGTGGAGAATAGACAAATAAGAAATTGACTATCCCACTTGTGAGTTATATCTCTTCACTCTTTAGAACTTATTTCCTAAATGCTTCCATGGATGAGACAGTGTATTAGGTGCTGGGATGCAGCCCAAACAAGAGAGGTGGACTACCTCTGTTATGGAGTTTCACACTGATGATAGAGCTCAGGCATTCACAATCAGCATAATAACATGCTAATGTGTGTCCCAGCAGAGCTATTCTTGACAGCCTGGGCAAGCAGAGGCAGAGTGTGGAAAGTACTTACCCCGGGAAGGGGTTAATAACCCTTACTTCTAGAGGCCAGAAGCTTTTCATCTGACAAGAAGGAAACGCTTAGTTGCAAATAGAGGAGAATTTGCTGAATCAGCAAAATAGGAAAGCGGAGTCAATAAAGCCAATAGCCATGGCATTGATGGAGATGTTGCCGGAGACACCCAGCCCACCACTAAGAGTGATCATAGCCACGGCTGAAACAAATTGTCCAGAGAGCAGAGGTTAGGGATTCGGAAAGGCAAGGCAAATGGCTAAATCTTGGTGTTGAGAATCGATGGATATTTAATCCAACCCTCAGCTTTGTAGCTGGAGAAACTAATGTCCATGCAAGAAAATACATGTGTCCCTAGAGAATATGTGGGTACTACCAGGGACCATGTTAGCATTAAAACTAAAGAGGAGGAAAGTAACAGACTGACCATCAACTCCTATTGGCCAAAGCTACAGCCTCTACTCTTTACTACCTTCATTTGCTCTGTGAGATAGTTGCATCAACGTCATTTCATTTCCAGTGTATAGATGAGAAAACTGAGACCAAAGAGGTAAAGCAGATTCTCCCGAGCCCTGCTTCTCTAGTCACACAACTAGACAGGAAGAGAGTGAGTACTGAAATCTAGTCTGCCTGCCTGATCCCAGCCCCATGGGCTTTGCCTTCTGTCTACTTCCTATTCTCTAGCAGCCCTATGGGGGCCCATAGGGTGGCGGCTACTCATTTGCAAAATACATATTTGTTGTATCATGAGTGACAGTAATTAATGACTTATCTGAGTCAAGGAAAACTTGTTCAGTAAGCACACAAGGAAGAAAGAGAATAACAGTGCCCTTTCAGGGAACGGAACAGACTTCTCACTGTCACAGATATTCCCAAACAGACATGGAAAGGGTAAATGACCATGCCCTTTCCTGGAGAATCACTGATAGCCTAGATAGAAACCAAAGGAGTTTCTCTTTGCTCATTATAGCCTGACTTCCTTTCCCTTTGCTAGGAGTAACCATTTTACCTCTCCCTTTATGAATCATGAGGTCTGTATCTTTTGGCAGATCATAAATCAGTTCTGGGAGTCTCGAGGACAAATCCCAGGACTTTTAATCTTTAATATTAGGCATGTTTAAAGTGGTGAATATTTCATGAAGGAGTTGTTGCATTTTAACACATCATTAGCAAGACCTACCCCTCCCCCATTGGCAAATTACTGCAATCCAAATTCAAGGCTCTCAGTCTTTTGAGTCAATTTCCCTTTCCTCCTGCAAGAACCAGTTCATTAGATCACACACACAGCACATCCACTCAGTGGACCACCCCAGGCATGGTGGTGGAGGAAGGCTTATAGAAAGCATTACTGGCTGCAAGAAGGCACCCTGATGATTTACCACATGCTCAGGGAGAGGAAAAGTAGATTTCTCTATTTCTCTATTTCTGTTTCTCCTCTGTCTTTCAACAATCTTTTGAATATTTCAGATTTTACCCTTGACCCATTCATTTTCTGACTGCATATTCCTTCTTACTCCCATTTCATTTTGACCAGTATTATCAAACCTATTTGTCATATACTTGCAAGGTGCTGGCCACACAAAGATTAATACACATTCTAATACATAGAATGAATTAAAAGTTTGTCCATTTCTCTCAGAATGCTTTATGGAAGGTCAAATGTATAACGTTCCTGGTTCCTTGTTGACAAGAGGAGGCTTACTGGGTAAATATAAATGAATTGGAACAAGTAGTTATGAGTATAATTTCACAACCTGTTCCTTACTTGTCTTTCTTATATGGTCTTTCCTTTGTTTACACAAATCTGAGAAAGCATTAATTCAAAAGATGTATAGTAGGTATAGATGATTGCCTCAACCATGATGACCAGATTTCTATACCTCAAGTCCTCATAGTAGAACAAAAGAACTGGTTGATTCTTACAATTTTTTCTGTCACCTCCACTTTTGTGCCATGGCATACTTGAAGCTCCCATATGTGTGTGCATGCACACCCACAATAAATAAATCAATGTAAAAAATTAAGTACTTAATTTACAATTCCCATTTCAAATAGCTTGAGCTTATTAGCATATTGACTCAGAGACTCATAACCTTCTTCACTGAAGCAAGGATGGCAGGAGGCCTTATTTTTCTTGAGGTCAGCTTGAAATAAATCTAGCTGGAGTTGATATGTGGACTCTTACCAGGGTCCTCAACTCTAGAACACAACTTCTGAGTGTCTATCATGTTCTTTTTTAATTTTTAAAGAGATTCAAAGTGAAATACAAGAAAAATTAAAGGATAAAATTGAGAAGTCCTTAAATCTTCCACGTTGAATAATACATATCCCTCACCATGATGTGAAAAGTTTCAGTCAGGCCAACTAGAATTGCTCTGATTCACCAAATGATGGGAATGAAGGCACTTGGCCATCAATAACCAGGAAGTTTATCAAACATAGCTTATGCTTAGTTGTTCACTGGGCCTCATATCATTGAGTTCTGGGGCTGACTCTTTTCTAGATGCCCAGCTAAACCAAGTGGTTTCTAAAAAAGTTACCCAGGTGTATTTCACAGAATGATGATTCCACACATTGTCAGACCACCAAAATTGTCCCAATATTTTTCCAGTGTAAGTACTGGTGATAGAACTTAAAGCAAGTGCCCTCCAACTGAGCTCAAGCCCCAGCCCTGCAAGTTTCTCACAGTAAAGTTTGGGCGAAGTTGTGTGTATCATCCCCATGGAGAATCACTCCACGGAGAGCACTGTATCCCCCAAATTTATTTTTTAGAGAATCTATTTTTAGAGAAGCATCTGTCAACATTTCACAAGTATACCTTTGGTGGAAAATAGCTAATTTAACTTGAAAACTTCACACCTTCTGAAACACACTGAGCAGTTATCATAGGGAACTTTCTGAAAACTGTTAGAGAAGTCTGAACTTTGGAAATAGAGAGACAAGGCACGCTGGAATGAACTCAGCCAACACAAGGTGATACTTACACAGTGTGGACTGCTAGGGGGCACTCATGCAGCCCCCAGGAGACAAGGCCAGTGAAGAAAACAAATGGGTACAGTAAAGGGTAGATAGATAAAAGGAAGGAAGCACACAAGAGATAAAGAACAGGACAGGAGCAGAGAAAGAGACTGAAATGGAGATCACAGGGGAGAGGTGAAGACAGGTAAACTGGAGGCAAAACACCTTTCCAAAATAGGAAATCAAAAATTTCTTGAAGGAGTTGTCATTTGACCAAGGGCTTATGTGTTGATGGCCAAGGCTGGCTCATTCCACTGGAAAACATTTAATTTTCTGATTATGCTTGTAAAATACATATTCACTATCATGATATATAAACATTTATTTATATATGCTGTTTATTTATTTATTTATTTATTTATTTATTTATTTATTTATTTATTTATTTATTAGAAAA